>JAUZNJ010028596.1:0-15977 GCA_034780135.1 Jordanella pulchra | reverse complement strand
ATCTATCTATCTATCTATCTATCTATCTATCTATCTATCTATCTATCTATCTATCTATCTATCTATCTATCTTTTCTCTTGAAACAAAATTCACTTTCAAAAGACAACATAGCCAAAATGTTCTGTTTTCACAATAACACCAGAAGAGGTGATGTTTTTCTTCAGTTTGTCACAAAAGTGACAAGACTTCTCAGATCACATTGGTTTCCTATCAGCCTTTTCCTGCTTGACTGTTTTGTAGCCCTTTGCTTCAAAGGAATCCTACCTCTGATTCGGATTTGGGCTCCATTGCTGTGTTAATGGTACACCTTTTAACCGCTGAAAGACCCCTGCTCCTCTTTTAGCCCCAGACGATGCTCAGCCTCTGCTGTGTACTCGAAGGGGGACATTTCCATGATAAAAGACACAAGGGGGCTTAGTTTAGCAGGTTGCCACCCCTGAAATAAACACACAAACACAGATCAAACAAGACAAATCAAAACTATCTGAGCTGCAAGCAGTCTATAGCTGATAGGCTTCTGCGGATTGCACTGATAAAGACAACGAGTTGTTTGAGTGCTCCAGAGCCTCATGAATATGGAGCTGGAATCCACAGACCCTGCTGCTGGCATGTGTTTGGTGTGAAAGCTGCTTTGAAACAAGAGTGTTTTCAACTGCTTGGTTGTTTCCTAACTTAACAATTACAGCAATATGTGAAAGCACCCATGCCACTTACACATTTTTACATTTTTGTCATGTTACAACCTCAAATCTCGGCTGATTTTAATGGGATTTTGAGATCACTGTAAATACATCTGTATGTCTCTAACTTTTTTCAGCTATAAACTCAAACGCTGGCTTTTTTTACTTGCCAAATCAATAAACTCTAATCAGATCAGCTTTAGAGCATCTGTTACCAGCTACGTTTAAGTCCTGATACAGTTTCTGATTGAATTAAGGTCTGGGCTTTGATCAGGTCATTCTTAGACATGAATGTATTTTTGTTTAAACCATTCCTTTGCAGGTTGGGCTACATGTTAAGAGTTATTCATACTACTGTGGAAGGCGTCCTTGCTGTGACTTTAAGTCATTTGAAGTTTCTGACAGCTTTTCTTTCACCACAATTCTTTATTTTCAGAGATTTCCAAAGTGTTCAGGTTTTGGCACATGGCATGGTACCAGAATTGACTCATGACCCGTATCAGTGATTTATTATGCAAACTTTTCAACAAAATCAATTAACAATGTGTTGGATAATATTATAAACAACAACAAACAAAAGTAGCTCTTTATTTTCAGTTGCATTGCTTTTAAAGGTTTAAACACTTTACATTTGATGTTGAGTTTAATTTCTGTAGGTGATCTCAAGACCCTATATTGGTTGATCAAAAGTGGGTTCGCTCAATTCTTACATCTATCAACTCTGATTGGCTGCTCCCGTTCTTCTGACAAAAAAAAGGATCTCCACAGCATGGTCCAAATCCTGCCATATTTTACATTTAGTTGTGTGTTCAGAGTGATTGTTTTTTTTATTTCCTTTCACTCATTTTATTTGGCATGTTGACCTAAAAGTATTACATTTTTGTCTCATGTGACACGAGCAACTTCATCCAAATGTTTGCTGGATGAGGCAATAATCTGGGACCTCATGTTAAACACCTAGTTGCTATCCAAGTGTTATTTCTCTTCCCCTTCATAAAGGGGAAGTTTGTCAAGATCCAAACAAGGTTGTCAAACTATATAAGTCAGTCTAATTTGTGTTTTCTGTCATATTTGTACCCCCCCCCCTAAAAAAAGACCTAAATTTGCTATGATTTTGAATCAAAACACCTAAAACAGTCCTTGCTTACTTTCTCTTTCTCTATTTGACAAACTGCAAGGCATGTGATGACATACGTTGATGGTAAAACATTAGTCAGGAGTAGAGTTTCTCTATGACACATACCGCATCCTCTCTAGCAAAATCTCTTCACGTGTTAGATACAAAACTTCTTTGCAATTTCTGTCAGAGGGAGACTTTCCATTGGTACAGTTTCACAAAGCTGTTTTTCTTTTTATACAATCATGACTGGAACCATAAAACCCCCAAATAAGCCTCTAGTACATTTATTTCAGGAGAGTTTTTTTTAATAAAGAAGATGTTTTCAGGGAAAAAAAAACTGATGATAATTTTCAAAAACAACATAACCAGACAAAGTATAGTATGTTTACAAGTAATTATACTACTTAAACTATTCACTTTTTCTCAGGTTACCAGCACATATCTTCATATATTGTATGAGAAATCTCAAAAATGGAGTGGAAAAAAATGGAGTGGAGTGCATTTGCATTTAGCCTAAACAGTCTAGTTCAAACAACAGACATTACATGAGAGCAACTTAATCTTCATACACATCCAGCTGTTTTCTGAAGGCATCCAACTGAGAATCTGTCCAAAACGTATTACTTATTAAGTTATTTAACTTCTAGATAGTGTAATGTGGTAAAAATGTCAATCTCTAGGAAAATAGCCTAACAGACTTTCAGTTGCAATTGCAGTTTTAACAAAATATTAAGATAGAAGTGCTAAATGTGATTAACCACATTTCTTTATTTGTTAACATTTAAAAAACTATTTAATGTTCCTTGTTTCTCTGAATTCTGTCACATGAAAACCCAAGGAAATCCATTGAAGTTTGTAGATGTAAGATAAAAAAATGTTAAAAACTTCCTGCTCACATCAGCCATGCACACCGGGCCATAGAATGGTGTCTAATGTTTATTAGGAGTTGAATGGTTTCCCTCAACACTGTGTAAAGCTCAATGAACAGCCTCCTCTAGCTGTGCCTGCTTTTTAACACGTCTAAAGGGTCTGTTTCTGCTGTTTCTGACATCTTGCCATCCTCTTCCCCCTGTGGTGCTGGTGCAAGGCAGGAGGAAAAAAAGCTGGTGACCTGGCCATTGCTGCCCTGCCCTAGGCCGCTGCCACCCTGTGGGCAACAGAAGGTCTGTTCGTCTGGAGACCCGCCAGGAAGTGGGGCTCAAAGCAGCTTGTGATGTCACGACAGGCACGCCCTCTAAATTGAGGCGAATCATGATTGGCTGTGGAGGAATTACCTTTTTTCTTCCCCAGTAAGGTTTCCTTATAATCTAAACAGATATACAAAATAAATACACTTCACCTAACCCTATTTTGTCTCATAGAAAATCACACAAACCTGTACAGTTTGTGTAGGTCAGTATAGTTGTGCAGAAGCATTAACTTTGTATAAACAGTAAAGCTGAGATTGGTGGGGTTTAAAAGAGGTTTAAACGTGTCTAATTATTTAATTCCTCTAATTACAATTTTAACAACCCATCTTTTAAATCCTTTTGCTAATGAGATGCCACTGAATAAAACATTTGTTCAAGGTTTTCTTTGCCAGAAGTAAACTTTCATGTTCCGACATTTGAAAACTTTTTGAAGTTTTTGTCTCGCTTAACCAACACATACATGGAAATCTGTCTGAAAAAAAGAATATTGAGAAATATTGTTCTCAGTGTTGTTGTGTTATGCTAGTAGAAATGGACACAAATAATATATGACACCTATAAAACATCTTCAGACGTGCTTTAATCATACAATCACTCCACAGTGAGTGTATTTATAGCAATCCTCTAAAGGCAGAAGGTGAGGGCCCCTATTGACCCGCATCCTCGTCTCCCCCGTTCACTTACATTTATGGTTCTGTCCTAGATCCTGTTAAGAGTAGCAGCAGGAGTGGACCATCACATTTGGTGCTCAGCGTGGGGGCGGTTGGTGAACTGTCATGTTCCAGCTATCCTATGGAGATACACTTCTGCCTCTCTGTGAAGATTGGGTGATTTCTCATTTGCATTTGCTAATGAGATCCTGTTTGCATGACTTTATATTGGAGGGCTATCTCTCAGTATATCTTTTTCCAAATGCAGGATGGAATCTTATTCGTTTAAACTACAGTCATCAGTAAGTCTCATTAAGATTAAGGAAGTCCTCTTCAGGAAATTATCTGGCCAAGATAGGGTAATTGAAAAGGTGATGGCAAATTAAAGACCGCATTGTGTGTTTAAGTATTTTCTTTGAAAAGACGCTGTTTTCCTGTAAGTTTCCAATCACACAAATTCTAAAATACTAAAGGTTGAACTTTATTTCAGTACCTTCTATTGCAACAGAAAAAAATGATCACATGGATGCTTTCAAAGATCATACACTTAATCTAAACTCTAACTTGATGGTGAAGTGTCTGTCCTTACCTCTTCACCCTGATCACAAATTCATGCACAAATCATCTTTTCCAAAAGATTCACTCATCCAGGTCCGATGACTTCCTAGATCAGTCATCTGACAGGAACTTCTTGAAGTTTTTCCCAAGCTTCTGCCAACTGAGGCCTGTTCAGAGCGGTCCCTCTTTATTATCACCCAATCTGTAGTGTGAAGAATATTTGCCCACCAATCTGCCAGTGTCAGTTGCTCCCACAAAATAGCCAAAGTTGCATGTCAGGTCACAATAAGGAGCTACTGACCTAGAAAAATAAAATAACAAACATATCCATAGAGATATTAGACCATTCATCATGAGTGCAAAAGTGCAAGCATGACTTTGTATGCTTAAAAATCAAGTTGAGTTTTTAATCTTGTATAAGGATTATGACCTCAATGAAAAAATAAAGCATGAACATAACGGTAGACATTTTGAATTTTTAATACAACAAATTCTGGATTTGTGGAAAAAAAGAGAACAAATAGGATCAAGTTGGGTTTCCAAACAGAAAAGTCATTAATCCTAATCTCTATATTAAATATGGCTGTTGTGTGTTAAGATACTAAAGCTTTTCATAAAGGTTCCATTTAACTTTTTCTAAAATATTGCAGGTCTGGCACTCTTAGTACTCTTAGTCAGATACTGCTATTAAAAATCAACCAAAAATATGATGTGTTACTCTCCATTCATGAATAAATTAAGGGGGTAAATATATTTTTATTAGGGACCAGGTTGGTTTGGACATTGTCCCCCCTGTTATAAAAAGTGTTTAAAACTGAATTTTCTGTTTAGCCTGCAAAAGTTGTTCTGGTCTAATTTTAAAACATTCATGAGCATAAACATTGAGGTGTGACAGAACATCTTAAAGACGAATCTGTTAGCAAACATACAGTATAGCCTTTCACACCATTTTTTATGGGTTAACATCCAACACCTAACACATGTAATTGTATTTTTTAACAACATGTAAGGCAATCAGTTGATGGTAGGACACTGAGGATGCCAGATTATGAAAGGATTTGAAATAATATTTCCCCCCATTCTTTATGCAAGCAAATCTGAAGCAGTGTAAAAAATATCAGATGATTGGTGATTCATTTAATTTTTTCATGATTGGACAGGGACACAATTTCTGTTGTAAACGATCATTGGCACAAAAACTGGGGTTAACAAATTTAAATTCAGAGCCTTTTAGATTTTTTACTAACATTCAGGATGCCAATTTTTAGATTTGGTCTAAGTGATGCTACATGTGTTTTTTTCAAATAATAAAACCTACTACCTCATCAGTATGTGGCCTATTTGTCATGAAGCCAGAGAAGATGGGTTTTCTTGTTTACATAATTTTAGAGCTGTGGATCTTTTTTATTTAGATATGTAACAGAAAAAAAGAAGTCTCCCAACATCGTCAAGGATTGTGTCCCTTTCTCCAGTGGGGTGGAAAGAACATTTTCTGCAATAGGTCCTCTCCAGTAAACGAACAGCAGGACCCTGATCTTCCGTTTCTCATATGGGGAATTTGCTGATGCTTGTATCACTTTTTGATTAACACTTTAACTATGATCCCCTTCTTTCAGCTTGTTATTCCACGGATGTCTGAGTGAAGGAGCGAAACGCCGGGGACAGAATGTAAGCTTCATTTGATTCATTGATTGATTTATTGTTTTCCATGGTTGTAATCATTTCCCCCCCAAGGTAATTTGCTGGCTCTTTATGGTTCAGAGGTATAAGCCAGAGAGTTAATTAATCAGCTTTGTTCAGAAGCTTTGGCATAAAACTGCCCCATCTGAATTGGTGATGGCTAAGAAGGCACCAGCCTCCGTGACTTAGATTCCTGACAGATTGAAACTAAGCAGGTAAAGAGATGCAATCATTTTGTGATGTTTGGATTTATTTTGATAAATTCTTATTCTGTTAATTTTCTGTGCTGTCTTTCAGTTGATGGAATACAAGATGAAACTTTAAGACTACAAAATAAAAAAGCTCAAATTAGAAATAGCTCCATAAATCTAGATGTTGTGGCTCAACTTTGACAGAATTCATTAATCCACAAGGGCCACAGATGCACCATGGACAAGTAAAATACACAGGCAAGAAGAAATCAAATTTGCAGGGATAGTCTTTTTCATTTGTAGTTTACTTTTTTCCTTTCCAAACAAGCAAACAGCAATGGACAAACTTTTCCCCCTGCTTCTCTTGCGCTGGTAAAGAACCTTACGCTCACCCAGATGCATGCTGGTCCTACCACTGACATCCTCTTTAAACTTAATCCACCTAAATTGCTCATAACTATTCCAAGATGAAAGAAAAATAACAAAATAACCAAAACAAAAATAATCTCAAAAATAAACATTGAAGAATAAAGTAAAATAAATAAACTTAACTAAATTATCCATAAAAAACAAAAAAATTCAGTTTATTAAGAAAACATTATTGGCTCCTACACTAGATAATTATAAAGATAAAAACTGCACCCAACTTGTTTATAGAAACAAAATAAACTAATCATCATAGTTGAATATGTACCTAGTTAATTCTCATAATAACTACAATCAAGAATGAAATATTATTTCCACTTCTTCAACTTTATTGTTTATATTAAGGCCTTTTTTATAAAACAAACAAATGAACAAACAATTGAATAAAAGAAATGAGAGAATAAAAGTTTTTGCTCATGTTTCCTAAAATTTTAATTTGTGTGTTTCTAATTTCCCCTGAATTATCTGATATCATAATAACACACGCCTCTCGTCCCTCCTGTCAACCCCACCCTGCTTTTGTTTGGCTTTTTGTCAGTCAGTAGCTGAGGTTGGGCTTTGCTTTAATTGGCTCACTGATGGAATGTGAATGGGATCCCCGGTTTGTGGGTTAAATGCATCTTAATTATCTTAATCCAGTCATTACACGGAGAACATGAGGTGTTGGAAGCAGGGAGGAGGGGGTTATAACTGAGAGGCTCCCAGTGCTGTGCTTCTCAGTATCAATACGTGCTTAGCTTGCTGTCTAGTGTTAAACACATTTGCATTTATCTATGGTTACAAACAGACTTTCTTGAGTAAAATTCTCAAAATGTAAAGGTGTAAAAAAATTCCCCTGTTGAAACATTAATCAGCAGGAAAAACACTAAACAATCCACATGGTTAATGTTCTGATCAACCTATAATTTGTAGACTTCTGGTTACAATGCAACACAAGGCTGCACCATACGCAGCCGATTCTTCACTGCTGTTCAGCTCACATTCTCACTGAGTTTTTCTCACTGTATATTTTAGCGCCTACCCTCCGTGTTCTCCCCGTACCCCCGCTCACTTCGCTCTATACCCACACACTCAACACAGAGTTTACTCACATAGGGTTTCCCAATAAACACACTGTCTTTACCTTTGATGCTGATCATCAACATGCATCTCGTTTTGCAAGTTGGTATTTTTTTGCACCAGTTTTAGTGTCATTTACTACAGATTTACCATCACACAAGTCCTGCCAAAATGTTGGCATTTGGTGTCAAAACTGCACTGCAGGTAGTATTATGCTAAATTAAACATTCGAAGAAAGGCCTATTAGTATTTTACTGATGACAGACAGCTAAGTAAATTAGGAATCAAAAAACAAGGTGGGGCATTTGATGTGTGTCTGCTAAGCCTAAATTGAAATCACTTTACAATCATTCTTAATTTGCTATATTTGTTGAGTCATATCAATAGTGCTTCCAATGAAAATAGTAGCAAACATTTTAACATGCTCTGAATAAACAACTATATTTATTGGTAATAAAAGAAGCATCTTTAGTTTTGATGGTAAATGCATGTCTGAAAAGTTTTGTAAAATTTTTAATCAGTTTTTCTCTTTCAACCATTCATATATAGAATTTAGATGAGTATTTTCTATTCTACTTACCTAATAATTGTTTAACTAGTTAATAGGCTTTAATTCTAGGTGTAGGCTGTCTGTCTCATAGGTTAAATATAAACATTAGACCTACAGAGACCCCTTTTTTTAAAGGACCTCACCAAAAAGTGTAAATATTACCAAATTCATGTACTCAATTTTTTTAGACGGCTTCAAATGGGTTTTTTGTATTACTTTCGCCTAACAATTACCCCAGAACACAGTTTAAGAATTGAAATGTTTTTTTATTAGCTAGTTATTCTAGAAACTGCTGTTGTATTTTTGTTTTTTGCTTTTAGACCTAAGGGCTGTTTTACAGAGTTGTCCACAGCTGAAGCATTGAGTAGTTTTTTTCATTCTTAGAGTGCAGTAAATCCAAATGTATTTATAGCTTTGTGTGTTTGTAATATTTAGTTATATCAAGGCCTTATTATAAATTATTTTAAATAAATCCTTTCTCAAAATTAATACAAATTAAAATTTCTATACACCATTGTGGCAATATGAGATTTTAGCATTTTTTTTACAAATAGAAAAAAAGGAACCAAGCGTTTAAGTAAGTATTCCCAACCCTTAAGCTCAAAGTAGAGGGGGAAATAATTATTTTCCAGATGTTTCTATAGTTTAAATGGAGTACACATGTTGTGAATTAAATAGTTGGAAATAAATAAGAAAGGTGCGCATCTGTCTACACCGTTGACTGTGCATGTCAGAGAGCAAAAACAAAGCATGAAAACGAAAGAACTTTCAGTAGACTTTTGTGACAGGTTTGTTCTTAAGGACAATCTGAGGAAATAGATAAAAACCTTTCTGCTGCTTTCAAGGTCCCACTGAGTACAATAGCCTCAGTCATTTGTAAATGTAGGAAGTTTAGTACTTTTTGCAAGAGATACCCATCTGTCTATACCGAGTGATCAGTGACAAGGACCTTTGTAAGGGAGGTGACCAAAAACTCTGATCAAAGCAAAAGCATTTGCCAAGAATGTTTCCATGAATTAAAAATTAAAATCTGAGGTTTGAAAATGATCAGATGCCGTTGTAGTTCCGACCATAAACTATGACAACTAGAAATTCGGCAGCGTTACTCCCATGAACTGAACGGCAGCGTCAGGGAACCAAAGTCTTTGGGTTCCAGGGGGAGTATGGTTGCAGAGCTGAAACCTGGAGGAATTGACTGAGTCAATTCCTTTCAATTGGTCACTCTGTCACTCTGTTAGAGCTCCAACATTCCTTTGTCGTGAGAGAAGAGCTTTCCAGAAAGGCAACACTAATCTATCAATCAGGCCTGTATAGTAGAATGTCCAGATGGAAGCCACTTCTTAAACAAGCCTTATTATCTACTATGCCTTCAAAAACAAAACAAAAACACCAGCAACCAGGTTATATCAAAGCAGGCCAAAGTTACAAGTAGGCCTACTGATAGTGTTTGCCTAATCCCTTTTGGGCCTGAATAAAACTTTTGCACTGGGCATCATAAACAGAAATAAACATTACTGCACATTATTGATCCTTTCTTTCAATTTCTGAATTCAGTTCTATTGCAATTCTTGCACAGGTTACAAGTGTGCACAATCTGGAGAATTGGGACAGTACTTACTACGCTACACTACACTACTGCTGGAAGGTGAATCTGTTCACCACGTTCAACTTTTATAAAGATTCCTGGGGGTTTATAACTGGAACTATCATATATTTAGTTTAATCCTTGATCACAATTTTAACCAGCTTCAGTTGTGGTGGTGGAGGAAAGCAACACCACAGCATGAAGCCCATAATACTGGATGGTGTCTTCATGAAGCTTTTGGTGTTTTTTTTTAGTATCCATAGCATTTAGCATGTTTTCCAAAAGTTTTAACTTTGGTCACTTCTCAATCACTGCTCTACTTTCACTATCGGGGCTGTTCGCCACAGTTCTCTGAGAAACTTTGAATGCGTTCACTGAAATATTACACTAATATTGGGATTAAATCTCATGCAGGTGGACTTAATTCATTAACCATGTGAATTTTCAAAAGTCCTCATCAATTGTATTTAAGTTCATCTTTTTAATACTAGACTAAACAGTGATTTATTTTCTGCTGGATATTTTTTTTAAATGAGATTTACATGGTGATGCCTTGGTGACCTTGTCTCCTCTTCTCTGTTTACATGTCTGCTCGTTGAAACCTCTGAGCCTGCTCTAATATCAATTCTGTGTAGAATATGTGTTCTTCTTTTTCCAAGCGTGAAAAGCCAGATGACAAGATGAACACCGTAGGCCAAAATCAACCTCACCCAATGGGTTGCACACATGACTCTCCCCTGTGAAAGTGTGAAAACATTTAGAAGCCATTCACAGCCTGAGATGATACTTCCTCTCCGGGTCAGCGGGGCACATGCAGTCTCATAGGGATGTCAGCCCTACAGCAACATTTCTATCTCTCTAATGTACATTGTGAGGAAGAGATCAGGCAGCTATTATGTATCCATTTCAATCACATTACAGAGAAGAGAAAATATCTGTTTTAAAAAAGGCTGTATGTTTTATAACAAGCGAAGAGACAGAAAACAAAGATTAGGAGCGTAATGAAGCATCCTGACTAGAGGAGAGAAGGGTAATCTATAAGGATGCAAGTATGGAGTACTTTTATGCATTTAGAACCTACAGCTGTGGTTTTAGACAAGCATACGCACTCAGGCACTGAAGAAAATATGTTGTTACTTGTGAGATATTACAAAAACTTCTTTCTTCTCATCCATTAAAAAACTATCGATCTTGTGCCTTGCCTTCTCTCCTTAACAGGCTTTTTTTCTTCTGTCATAATGGAAAGTCTCCCTGGCTATTTCTTTTTTTTTCCAGCCCATTCTTCATTTGGAGTAATTATAGATGGAGAGGCAAAAGATGTTTTTTTACCCTTTTCTTTTCTTCTCTCTGTCCTACCAACCTTCCCTCTCCCCCTACATGCATTCAGAGGAGCTCTCACCGCTGCATTCTTATTAGGGACATGTCTGAAAGGCTCTCCGCAGCATGTGGTGTCCTCTGACCATCTGCTATGGCTGCTTTTTGTTGGCATTAACAAGCCAAGAAACCAAGGATAGCTTTTCAACAGGTACAAACTTTTCTTTTTAGATAATCAGCTGCATTCAGACACTGCGGCGCAGTGTAGGCAATACGGGTGCAGAAGCCGGGGAGGATCATATTCTAGTAAAAAAGGGAGGAGAGATGGAGAAAGAACTTGATCAAAAGACAAGATGTTCTTTTTGGTGTTGTTTAGCATTAGTGGATTCTATACCAAACACCTATTCAAATGGCCTGCTCTTCATTTTTGCTCTTCTTCTTCCCTTCCAAATCTCTCTCCTCTTCATCTTTTCACCAAGAGGGTCTCATGTAATGAGTGGAAACTTTGGTCTTATGCACTGGTCAAAGGTTTTCTGCTTTAATGAGAGAAAGAAACAGAAGTGTCGTCCCTTATGCCTTCGTTGCTTTGGCGCAGAAAAGCCACAGGATACCTCCTGAAGAAGCCCTCCTCCATCCTCTGCCGTCTCGTCCCTTGTTAAAGGGGGCATGAAGCAAAAGCAGAGGGGAAAAGTAATTTTCTGCTCCCGTCTGTCCATTCTTTTGGCGGGTTCCTTCTACTTTTTGCTGCGTACTTTCATAAAGCTTATAATTATCTTGGCGAGAGCCCCTCATGTGAGAACGAATAGGGTCTTTGTACCCTCCTCTCCTCAGTTTTTCTTTTTCCTTTTTTTCTAGGTAAAAGGTAGTCATATTAACATCAGGTCTGCCTTTTACAAATGCAGCGAGAAAGCCAGATGAGCCTTTCCTTAAGAAAACTTTTAGCAACTTAATTTTAAAAACCTATTATTTGAATTGCCATTACGCATGACCGAAGCCTGATGCATCTGATACACTGGGCTTTCAAATTCATTTAGTCTATCTACCATTCAGCTGTGCAAAAAAAAAGAAAGAAAAGGACCAGGAAAATACATCTAAATGATTTTGTTGTGCCGCCTTGGTTAAAAAATGGTAATATATATAAAGAAGGATAGGAAAATCTTAATCATTAAAAAAGTCTTTTTTTGAGTGTCACCAATGTTCTTTCCCTGTTGACCTGTACCTCCCCCAATGCCTCTGACCTCCATCCCTAACTCTTCTGGTTGATTACTCTTAATGTAATTTTAATTAAAAACTGTGGTGTCAAAGGGTTTAGCCTGCCTGAGAAGCGGGTGCAGATTGTGGCACAGTGGCAGACCCCTTCACTTGCTTGAGTAAAAATGCATCCTGACATGTTCTGGGTAATGCCAACAAAAAGGAGCCAGGGGATGAAAAAAAAAAAGCTATATGGGCCATTTGGATGCAATTCTATAGTTCTGGAACATCAAAAATAATTAAATTTCTTAATCTTAAAAGGGACAAGTAATTAGCAGAATTCTATTTGTCTTTTGAAGAGCTGAAGGTGGCATTAGACATCAAACTGATGATAAAGGTTTGTTCTTTGGTGAGGAATGCTCCCAAGCCTTTATAAGTGATCACAAAAACAAAAATCATATTTACCAGGCTGCTAAATTAACTAAACATCTGTTAGTTAATCAGGGTTTTCTAATACACTAAAGACAATCTGGTTGTAAAATAGACATTTGAAATTTCTTTTAGTGTTTTTTATAAGTGATAAGCTTTGTTGGAGAAGCTACTCATAGTATAGTCTTCTTCAAAATAGATACCCCTCTGTTGACTATGAAATTTCCTTGGACTCTTCTCAACTTAGTGACAGCATCCAGCAGTTTATACCAAATCCCTATCATTAACAAGCTAGGAAGTTAAGAACTCTGATGAAAATTAAAAAGACAGGTCATATTTCCCTTATTTTAGCTCCCCTTCATTTGCTTCCTGTTAAATCCAGAATAGAAAATCCTTCCTCTTACATATCAAGTCCTAAATAACCAAGCTCCATCTTATATCAGACATCTGATTGTTCCTTAGGTTCCTAACAAATCTGCAGGTTTACAAGTGGTTCCTAGAATTTCCTAGAATTAGTACATAAGGCAGAAAATGTCTACTTTAGGAGCAGGCTTAGAACTTGCCCTTTTGATAAACCTTATAGTTATAGTGTCTCAAGTTATCCTGTGTTGCTGGAGGATATATGAACCCCATTTCATTCTATATCATTCTATATCTATACTCCAATTCTGCAGTATTTGTTAGAGTAACTCTTAATTTTAGGCTATATCTGCTTTTTCCCACCATAGTAGCTTAGTCTGGTCTGGTATGGCTTCCTGCTACACAATCCTTGAAGGAAATATCAGCTTTACTGGTGCCATCAACACCTCCAATAACATGATAGCAGTGTGCCTGTTTTGTCAGTGCCTAGTTCTTTTTTTCTCCTAGACATAGCTAAGAACTCAGATTTTGCTGTAACTAATTGTACATGCTCTCTTCATCCATTTTGATAACTGGATCAGAGCTCATCTGCTTGACACTTCATTTCCTGTAGAGAGTCACCTATAGAATGTACTGTTATCTAATCTGACGCAGAACATTTTTATTGATCAGTACTTCTATGATCATTTTGAGTATCTGCTACTGTCTCCTTGAACTCCAAGTTGGCCTCTTTGGTAGCCTGGAGCTTTCTTTATCTTAAACTGAAGCTTTTCCTTTACACTGTCTCTGGATGCATACTCGGTGTGAGGGATTGCTGTAGAGTCAACGACACAATGCAAGCAATAATCTGCTCTAACCACATGCTCATCCAGTCTTGCAAAGTCAATGACTTGTTGCAGTCAGATAGAAAACTTTTAAACAATCGCTCAGTATGATCTGATTGAATTGTCTCTATATAATGCCGTGAGATGTGTGTGCCTATAAATAAACTGAATTAAACTGAATAGAACTTAGATCACCATTTTTTTTCACAAGTGAAAGAAAATTATTGATATACACCATTGGGATAAATAATATTTTTTTTACATCCAACAAAGAAAGGCATTGATGATTTCTTTATATGGTTCATAGGATTACTTTGAACTTTGAACTAAGTTCCCCCCTTAAGATCAGGTATCCAGGGTGTTTTAGTTATTTCTCTTTTTCAGCACACCTGGGTCAAATGTTAGCTCATTAGCAGCCACATACTAAAATTTGACATGCTACGGCAGTAGTAACTACCTTCAGGGAGAAGAACTAAAACATGTAAGATAGCATCCCTGAAGGACTGAATTTGGACAATACTGTTTTAGAGATTTGCATGGCATTCCAAAAATATGAAAGTCTCAGAGCAGATATTATTACCAGTTTACAAATTTTGTTAAGGTGTAAGTTATTGCCAAGTGGCTAAGTTGTTCAGTACTGCAAGTTCTTAAAGTAGAGTTGGAGTTTCTTTGTGGCAATAAATTCCTTAAACCTCTTTTTCATAGTGAAAGTGTGAGTAGGATCAAGACTCTCCTGTTTTATTTTAGTGTGTTTTAAGAAAAATAATAATGGAAATAGCTCTTCCCACTTGTTTGTGATATTTTTGTACTGAAGTTTGTTACAGGTGGTGCAGAATTTGTATCAATGATCCTCTCAGTCAGTACATCAGGTGGTTTCTGAAAGTTACAAAGTTCTTTAAAATTACTCTGAAAATTATATAGAAATGTACTGATTAGAACATTTACTTTATACTTTTCCATATTAAAGTATTTTCAAAATTAAGTACTTTAATACTTGAACTTGAGCAGCTGTTTGACCAAGTAACTTTTGCTTGTAGTTGAGTAAGATTTGACCATGAGTATCAATACTTTTACTCAAGTACTTCGTCCACCACTGCCTACTGACAAGTCCATTGGTGCATTGAATTGTCAAAAGGTGCAGTGCGGGAAACCACATAGTGACTTGGGTAATGCACTTCAAAGGTTACTTGATTATTTAAAATGACTATAGTAACATTTTTGTTTGTTTGTTTTTTGGGAATGTTTCAGTTTAGTCCTGTTTCTCTTACTGTGACTAACTGGATGTCCTCTCTTTCATCCTCTGACATGGGAATTGGCTTGGAGCTTGTCTGCCTGGCTGTGTCTTTCCTGACGAGGCCGCCTGTGGAGCTGGATTACAGTTACCTTTTATATCTCTGCTTCTTTCTGTGTGTCTGCTTCTGTCTCCATGAACCCCAGTCGGTCTCGGCAGATGGCCGTTCAAACTGAGCCTGGTTCTGCTGGAGGTTTCTTCCTGTTAAAAGGGAGTTTTCCTCTCCACTGTTGCTAAATGCATGCTTGGTGTGAGGGATTGCTGTCAATGAGTCAATACAATCAGTTTCCTTAAATAGAAAACTTTGAACTAATCTTACTGTGAGATCTGACCGAATTTTCTCTGTAAATTGGCTTGAGATGATGTGTTGTGAATTAGCACTATATAAATAAACTGAATTTAATTGATTGTAATTGATTGGTGCCATCCAAGGGGGTTGCCAAGCTGAACTGTCCTTTTTAGATAAATAAAGTGATTTGAATCTGAATTGGCTGGGTAGCAGTAAAATGCCAGGCTTGCCAATGGTGTCATTCATGTGAGAACCACCATTTGTTTAGGCAATGAGAAAATGGTAAATGTATAAAAAATATGTTGCTTTCAACTTTAATTTAAGTTCAATTCAGTTTTATTTATATAGTAAGTAATAACTCAACTTACTGTATTCTATAGCCAAGCTAACATCAACGTATATCATTACACTTTGAAATGCCTTATTTATCATCTTCAATGGATGAAAACATATCTAATTCACATTTATTTCTTTTGACTTTTACAAAATCTTTGCTCAAAGTTCGTGAATACGACTGTGCAATATATGTCTGACTGCAAGACGTGAATATAATAGTCAATACCACTACCTCACTGTTGTTTATTACCTA
>JAUZNJ010028595.1:0-15978 GCA_034780135.1 Jordanella pulchra | reverse complement strand
TTAGAGATATCACAGAAAAGAGAACTTAGCTCAGATAGAGATAGCCTCAGCAGCAGCTCAGCATGCAGGTCAGCAATACAAACAGCAATCAAACAGGAAGTGAGTGCTCAGCAGCGCCCCCCCATCTTACGTGTTTAAGAAACGTGATAATGTTACGAATATCTTAAAAACTTTCATCTTCGGTCATATTTCAGTTCGTTTTTATATTCAGTTCAGAGCGATGCGCGCTCCCGCGGCAGGGGATGCAATTCTCGGCAGGCATACCACCTGTGACCCGTTTAATATATTTCTATCAATCACAATGAGCACATGAAGATAACAACGGTTAAACTTTTACAAACATAGACATGTTCCACATCCTTAGAAAGCTTAGGGTCTCCAGAATTCAGCCAAACAACTTCATTTCATGGAAAGAACGAGCACCAAAGCACAATTTATGTAGACGTAGCAGCCTGGTAAAAAACAAAAGTGTAACCGCAGCTCTGACTACGTACCTTTGAAGCTCTGCAGAAGTCATGTTATAAGTCCAATCTTCAATTGACTGAAGATCTTAGCTTTTAAATGAGATACATCACAAGCATGTGGGATTTATAATATTATTTTACTGGCCAATGGCATTTGGGTGTGCCATTCATTTGTGCACAAACGATAAAAATATGTTAATTTAGGTGCATAATATCCAATGATCTTATTTTAGGGGCTCAAATACTCAATTGCATGGCAGACAATTTTACCTACTTGCTTTAATGAAAGATAAATACACTTATTTCAAGAAAGCTTTATTTTTTATTTATTTATTTTGCGATTAGTCTGTAATGTATAAAAATCAGAAAACGTGAAAGAGTTTCAGAGTTTCAGAGGCGTGAAGAAGGAAGACATTGTTTGTCTCTTCCCAGGCAATCGTAAAATCTTTTGAGTTGTGCGATCTCCCCGTTAGAGTGGCCAAGTTTGTAGCCAGGAAACACTGGATCGTCGCTGGAGCGGTAAGTGATTCTTTTGTTTCTTTTCTCTTTATAAATGCTGCCATGACTTTCTCACATTTCCAGCTCAGTTTAAGATTCATGTTTGCGATCTTTATTTGATAAATGTGTTCGTCTTCCAACAGGATGACCTACAGATCCGTGTGTTCAACTACAACACACTAGACAGAGTCTACATGTTTGAAGCTCACTGCGACTACATCCGCTGTGTGGCTGTGCATCCCACTCAGCCGTTCATCCTCACCTGCAGCGGTAGGAAAACGCTAACTAAGAGGGACTCAAAGGCAACGCTGAAGCTTTTATTGGGTTTTCTGAAGTGGTGGATGTGCTTCCAGATGACATGCTGATCAAACTGTGGGACTGGGACAGAAACTGGATGTGCTGTCAAGTGTTTGAGGGGCATACACACTACGTCATGCAGATAGCCCTCAATCCTAAAGATAACAACCAGTTTGCCAGTGCCTCTCTGGACAGAACCATTAAGGTAAACAAACAGGTGGTCAGAGAAAGAAAATCGCAATAAATAGGGCAAAGAGTTGTAAAGGAAAAAAGGCGACTTTCCTCTTAACCTGTGGGGTAAATATTGGAGGATTACAGCTTTTAGGAAACAAAAACAAGACTAGATCCAGTTATTCTCTGACTAACAGCGGTTCTGATGTACTGTAGGTGTGGCAGCTGGGCTCCAAGACTCCCAATTTCACTCTTGAGGGTCACGAGAAGGGAGTGAATTGCATTGATTACTACAGTGGAGGAGACAAGCCCTACTTGATATCAGGAGCTGATGATCACCTTGTAAAGATCTGGGATTATCAGGTGATTAAAAAAACACTTTAATGGGGTTTTCTTTTGCATTTACATTGATTTCCACTTGTAAGCTTTTATTATCTTCGATTAAAAGTTTTATTCCTTAAAATTTCACCATTAAAAAGATTCGATACATTATTTGATCAAGTTTTTTTCATTTTTTTCATTTATCATTTTCTGAATGAATTTGATGATTATTGCACAACTCCTTCTGAAAAGGAAAAGGTGAAAAAAATGTAAATTATGAAATTTGTGAAAAAATTGGAAAAATAATACAAACAATATTTGAAAAAAAATTAAATAGAAAAAAATTATTTAAAAAATGAAGCCTGAAAAATCAAAACCTTTTTTTGATTAAGAAGATTTTCGAAGTTATTGGTAGAATTAGTTTTTTTCATTTACAAAATCTGTTGTTTGCAACGATAATGAAACAAAATTAGCTCCTTTATAAACGCGGGTCCTTAGACAGGGTTAAGATCAGCCATTACTGGATTCTACATACAGTATAGACACTGGGGAGACTGGATGACATCATGTGCAGATTGGAAAATGAATGGAGGCAGAACCTTGGCTCTACCTTTTTCATACCTTATCCAAAATAGTCAGCTATTCTCAGCTATTTTCTATATTTATGTTGCTATATCTTTAGGCTGTTGCAGGACATAGGGACCCTTGTTTCCACATTCTGCTTCATTCTGTCTCCATTCTCCCGTTCTGCAGTATTTGTTAAGTTCCACTCATAACTGTATGCTCTGTCAGATTTTTTCTAGTAGCTTCATCTGGTCTGTTCCCATGTTGCTTTGACTCCATCCTGGAGAGAAATATTAGCCGTGCTGCTGCTATCAACACCTTGGCTTATGTTAGAGCTTGGCCTGTTGTTCAGTGTTGTCCTGTTTCTCTTACTGTGACTAACTGAATGTGCTCTCTTTCATCCTCTGACATGGGCGCTGGAGCTAGTTAACAGTTAGCTTTTCTATCTCTTCTTCTGTCTCCTTGAACCCCAGTGTTTCTCAGCAGATGGCTGCTCACACTGAGCCTGGTTCTGCTGGAGGTTTCTTCCTGTCAAAAGGTTTTCCTTTCCACTGTCTCTACATGCATTCTTGGTGTGAGGAATTGCTGTTGAATCAATGAGTCAATGTTAGTGAAAATAGTCATTGCAAGCTCATCCAAGAAGAGCATGTCTTACAAGTCAATGACTAGAGGTAATCAATTGGTTTTCCTTGAAATGAATAGAACAATGAATTTAAAGTATTTGATAAATAAACCTAGTATTTGATTGAGTAAAAGAGTTACAAAAAATGTGGTCTCAAGACAAAATGGTATGGCACGGGCAGAAATAATACACTAAATAAGTAAAACTAAACAAAACAGTACTTGAAGACCACAATAGAACAACTATAAAAATAAGAAAACTAACTAACAAGATAATGCAAAACCTAAAAGCTCTTCATTTATGATAATCCAGCAGTATAAAGCTCATATCTGTTATGATTTTATTGACCAGAACAAAACGTGTGTCCAGACCCTGGAGGGCCATGTCCAGAATGTGACCTGTGTCTGCTTCCACCCCAAACTGCCAGTCGTTCTCACAGGCTCAGAGGATGGTGGGTAGAGCTGTGGCAGGTATTATTGGCTCAGCTCAATAACCTGGTTCCAAATTCTTTCATCTGCAGGCACTGTTAGAGTTTGGCTCTCCAGCACCTACCGACTGGAAAACACTCTTAATTATGGGATGGAGCGGGTCTGGTGCATATGTGGGCAGCATGGTTCCAACAATGTAGCACTGGGCTATGATGAAGGCAGCATCATCATTAAAGTGTGTCCTAAATCAAACCTGTTAATGTGTCTACTTATACATTTTCATCATAGTTTATTTTTATTTTAAATTCTGCCCACCATCTTTATCTCAGTTGGGTCGAGAGGAGCCGGCCATGTCTATGGACTCCGGTGGGAAAATCCTGTGGGCGCGTCATGCTGAGGTGCAGCAGGCCAACCTGAAGGTGCTGAGAGAGTCTGCGATTCAGGATGGAGAGAAGCTTCCACTTGTTGTCAAAGAAATGGGCAGCTGTGAAATTTACCCTCAAACCATCCAGCACAGCCCCAACGGGAGGTAAACCAGTGCAGACTGGGAAGAATTGGGCAAATCCGGTCTTAATGTGTGACCCACCCAGAAAACCTTTTAAATTTGAGACTTTATTTAGTAAAGCTGTATTTACATCTGCTTTACATTGTTAATTCAATATAACAGAAACATTTACTTTGGGGTTATGTTAGAACGTTGGCTAGTTTGTGTGTTAGCCTACAGCAGACAAGCTCAGTTGGAACAATTATCAGTGGCTGTTATTTTTTACAGAGGTCAGACCAGAAGGAGACTGTAGCATTTATCTTAGGGATGATTAAAGATGCACTGATCCAATACCTGGATTGGATATCGGCTCCCATATTGGCTGGATCTGATATCAGTGAGTTGATATCGTATGTCAGAGATGCATTCCAATGTATTTTACATACTTTTTTCTGCTTCGGATATCGGGCGATACGCTCAGCCCATCGGGTTGGAAAGGAAAACTGGATCGTGCATCTGTAGAATCTAGAAACACAATGCTCTTCTTGCATCCACTTAAATCAGTCAAGCATTGCATTAGCTCTAAATATTCAGATAATATGAAGACATTGAGCCTATTTAGTTGTTTTATTAAGTGTTGAGCTTGTATAAGCAGGAATGCTTAAAGTTAGTGCACTGTCTCCATATCTACTGACTCATAAGTTAGTTACTCATATGGTCCATGTGGGTCATGTTTGTTGGATTGGCTGTTTTTTATTGTTTTTACTCTTTAATTTATAGCTTAACAGTTATTTTGACTGAGATTCCTAAGTGGATAATTATGTGGTGTATGTTTGTATGTTGGCAGATTTGTGGTAGTTTGTGGAGATGGGGAATTTATCATCTACACTGCGATGGCCCTGAGGAACAAGAGCTTTGGCTCTGCTCAGGAGTTTGTCTGGGCACAGGATTCCTCACAGTAAGTCCTACCAAACAAAGAAAGTCCTAATATTATGGGCATTAAAAAAAGTTTTTTTTTTTCAATGATTGGAGTGGCTTCTAAAGCTTGAATTTGAGTCTCAAATTAACAGTGGTGGGATCTTTAGATCTTCAGATACAAAAGTAAAACAACAATTATAATCTTTCTTAAAGCATATTGGTTGTATAAATGTTAAAAAGGTTAAAAAATAGCAATGATTAGATACAAATGATACTCTGGTAGGTGGTGATATTTCTGTCCTAATTTAAGACGGTAAAGTTTTTGTTTTCCTTCTTCATTTTTACTCCCAATTTGTTTCTGTCAGTGTTTTTTGGATGTGAACCTGAAAAGAATGAGAAAAATCCATTTTATCAAGTATTATTTTACTCATATAAGAAATTGTTTAGGAGCTAAACACAGACAAACATACAGCAAACATTGATAAATTTGAAAATATATAATGTGGAATAAAAAAAGAGTATAGGACAGCTGGGATAATAGTGAAAATAACAGCTTAACAGAAGAAAAGAACCATGAGTGAGCTTATAAAATATAAAATAACAACAAAAGGAAATGAAGTGATATGTACAGGTGCTGAGGTGTTCGTAGTGTTGTTAATGGGAACATGTCTAAGGAGAACCAAGGCCTTGTTAATATGGCCAGGTGCAGACAGGAAGAAGCTGTTTTTGTGGCGGGAGGTTTTGGTCCTGATGGATCACAGCTTCCTGCCAGAGGAGAGAGTCTGACGCTGATTCTGAATCGGGTTCATTGTAGCTCCTGCCTCCTCTTCCTTCACCTTTCATGGAGTAACAGTAAGACCACTATAGTGGGTGGCAAAGGAACTTCAGACTGCTGTGCAGAATCCAGACAGCCTTCGTCCCTTCCGGACATCATTACAGGACAGACCTGGATGATGCTGGTCAAACTGGGAATAACGCCTTCCGAAACAAATACTACAAAATACAACAGTTACACAAACATATTGAACAGCTGAAGCTCTGCAATATAAACCACAGAAATCTGAAGGTGTGAACATTTCTATGTGTCATATAGAGTACAGTGAAGAAATAACACATGTTGGTAACTGTTTGTTATGCTTCTTGTCACTCAGGGGATTCCACACATTTTGACAGCTTCACCCACACTTTTTCTCATTTTAACTTTTCTACTCTTCTCCGAGTGAAATATTGCAAAATTTTTGGAGTTTTGTGAGATATGAGTGTTTTGAAAGCATGGCTTTGCCCATTATTAAAAGACAAAAAATACATGTGTGACTGGAATAATATCAGAGCTGCTGCCTCCATACTGTAAAAAACAGTGTTGTTTTGCAAAAAGACTGGACTTGTTTTAAACTTTAATGCAAAAACATTTTGTACTGTTTTCTTTTTCATGTGTTTTTTAAAAGCAACCATTATCCCTAGTGAGTCAAACCTTTGGTCTTCTGATAAAGAGCCCATCACTGCTGAGTGACTACCACACACACGTATGGACGCCCCAACGCTGAATGAACTATAGATAGCAAGCATCCTACTTCCTCATCCTCCCTCCTTCTGCACTGCCAGGACTATTCAAACTGCACCTATCATGGTGAACGGTGACGCAGTTCTGCTTTGGTTTTAGTGTCTGTCCGTTTTTTTTATGATTCGCATTGAGCCTGAATAAGGTTTGTGTTCAGAGTGGGAATCAGCTGCAATCTTTCCTGCTAAAAGATCATCATATTTTTACTTAATTAAATGTGTTAAAAATTATGTAAATTTACAAAACAAGGTTATTTGAAAACTTTGAAAAAAAACATATATATATATATATACATTCAGTAATTAAACAATAATTCCAGGAAGAAGCACAAGATATATTTTAGATAAAACATAAAACATGTTACATGATTATTGATAGTACGTTATGGATGTGACATGATGCAGTAAAGTTTTTGCTGTATGTTAGGATAAACAAGTAGAAAATAAAATTACAAGAAAGAAGTTGAAGTACAAAACAGAAGAATCCCCCATTAACTGTAGCTGTATGTCTCTTTGGTGCATTGTTGTTTAAAGCAGTCCTGTTGTTCATTAAACGTAATGACTGGTGGGGTAGCCAGAGAATTTCCTCGATTAAACATAAAAAGGACAAACTACTACTTAAAGTACATGTTTCTCAACACTTTTCTCAAGTAAATATAACTAGTTACTACCCACCTCTTCTGAGGCCGGGGGGGATACATTAAGAGAGTACTTTTGTAAACTTGTGAAAAAATCTAAATAAAATAAACTGTGAAGCTCTAACTGGGTTTGAACCGCCCAGGTTCTGTTGTCCAGCAGAGTTTAAAGTTACTGAGTGATTTTTTTTTTGCCTGTGTGTTTGTGCAGATACGCCACCAGGGAAAGAAACAGCCTGGTGAAAATATTTAAAAACTTTAAGCTAAAGAAGACTTTCAAACCTGATTTTGGCGCTGATGGTGAGTTTCTTATTTAAATAACTTCTTGATGTCCTCATTTATCTGTGGAGTGTAAAAGAATAATAAGATGTGTTTGGTCGATATTCCTGTGCCTGTTCCTGGCAATAATTCATAAAATATTTAAAACATTGTCATTTATTTGGTGCCATGTTTTTAAGAAAAATGGATTTGCTGGTTCAGCTGAAGAGTTGAATTATTTTCATGGATTGCACCTTAAAAAACAGCCACATCCTTTCTACTGAAGCCAAACACCTTGTTCTGTTATCAACTTGTTCGGTGTTTATTGAGTGATTAAAGTTTGAAGGAAAAAGTCATTCTGGCAATTGAACACTTCATCATTTAAGCAGCTGAGGCCTCAGTATTGGGTGATTAACAGTCAAACGTGCCAAACGATGCTGCTGCTGTTGCTTCCACTTGTTGTTCTTAGCGAAGGACAAGGCCACACTATGACACACCGCAAACTAAACAACTAACAGATGCGACAAGCTTTTTAATGGGACAATGATAAAAATCATCTGAACGACAGGTGTCTTTACTTTAACTGGTATGTTCATTTTATTTCCTTCCCACCAGGGATCTTTGGTGGCGTCTTACTGGGAGTGAGGTCCAATAGTGGCTTGGCTTTCTATGACTGGGAAACCTCTGATTTGATCCGCCGTGTTGAGATCCTCCCTAAACATGTCCGTCGCAATCCATTTAGTGTCAGTGCTGATGAACTGGCAGCATGTCTTTCAATAATCTTCCATTCCTGCCTGCAGATCATCTGGTCAGACTCTGGGGAGCTGCTCTGTATTGCTACAGAAGAGTCTTTCTTTGTGTTGCGTTTCTTCACGGAGCGAGTTTCAGCAGCACAGGAGTCTAAGGAAATGATGACTGATGATGGGATAGAGGATGCCTTTGAGGTCAGAGCTGTTCCTGCTCTTCTGTGGGGATGTTTTGTCTTAAGCTGTTGATGCAAAACACAAAATCCAAAGTGTTCTTCATGATCTTCCCTTCACCTCTCATTTCCTGGTGTCTGGAGTCATTTTACTCATGTTTGCCAGGTGTTGGGTGAGATCCAGGAGGTTGTAAAGACGGGTCTGTGGATCGGGGACTGCTTTATCTACACCAGTTCCATGAACAGACTCAACTACTATGTTGGAGGAGAGATCATGACTGTTGCCCACCTGGACAGGTAGCACCTTGTTTCATATACTTATAAAATGAAAGGAACACAACAGCCAATTAAAAAGCCATGTTCTGAATAGGACCATGTATCTGCTGGGATACATCCCAAAGGACGATCGTCTCTATTTAGGAGATAAGGAGCTCAACATCTTCAGCTACTCCCTGCTGCTCTCTGTGCTGGAATATCAAACAGCTGTCATGAGGAAAGATTTCATTACAGCTGACAGGATCCTTCCCACAATCCCAATAGAGCAGAGGACCAGGGTCGCCCAGTTCCTGGAGAAACAGGTAACACCGCCTGCTTCTGAGTCCTCCTTCTCAAAGTTCCTCATTTCGCTTAAATTGACTCCGCTTAGATGGATTGCTATGTTCACACTGAACGTGACTGGGGCCAGTGAAGCCAATGATTTCTATGTTATCACCATGTAGAGACACGTTCAGGAGCAACTAATCAGTCATTGATGTAAAGGATGTGTTCCAAGCTATCATTTGCTGATTTGAGTAAAGCTGCATTAGGATTATAGGTGCAGTAAATAATAAAGAGGGAGCGAAGAGAAATATCTGAGAAGTTAAAAATCGGAACTATTCTATTAATTGTTGCTGCGTTAACCAGTCAGGTTCTAGAAAACTTCACGTCCAGTTGCCTAAACTGAACTTTCCAAGCTTAACCTGGATGACTGACAGTCAGGGACTGGACTTGGTTTTTATGTAGGGTGAAAGATCGCAGCAGAGTTGATGCTTTTTTATTAAAAAAACTCTGTTTGGTGGCCTTCATGACCACAGGCGAGTCACCAAAGCTTGATCTGTCTCCTTGTAGCAGCAGAGCAACTCCAAAATGGGTCCTGGATAGAGGGAAGTACCACTGGAAGTGATCATCCAGCCACAGCTACTGCTGTACCCAGGGAAGTCCCCGCCAACGGCATCGTTCAGCTTCCCACATTAAAGGGGAAATCTACAAGTTTAGCTCCTCCCAGGCAGTAACAGGGACAGTCCTGCTCACCCACGTTAGAATCATGTTATACATATATTGATGATGGAAATTCAAGAGAGTCAAACTAAATTATTAAATGTTAAAAGCGGCTTGCTATACTTGTGGATCATTTGTGACAGGCAGCGACCAACGCCGAGAACTGCGCAGAACTTGACTGAATCCACAATCAGTGTCAACATGCCTTGAGATTTAGAAAACACAAGGGAACCATCAGGGCGAAATTCATTGGAAATAGAGTTTTGTCTTCCGGTCCCTATACCTAACCTTCGTTCAGCTGTAACCAGATGTAGGAGGAGGAAGGTTTTATTTGTTTTTTTTATTTGCTTCCTTTGTTATGTAGGGCTTCAGACAGCAGGCGCTGGCCGTGTCCACCGACCCTGAACACAAGTTTGAGCTCGCTCTGCAGCTGAGGGAGCTGAGAAAGGCTCATGAACTGGCACTGGAGGTAGAGGTCAGTGAAATCTTCACTTTTGTTTCATCTATGCTGCACACTGTTGCAGCAAGGCACTGCTTAAAAACTTGCTGAGAGGATGCAGTTTTTGACTATGCTCTTTTTTTCCAGGAGCAGTTTTTGCATAAATGGCACAATTAATCTGCCTCTGCTTTTGAGCATGAAAACATTTTTTTTTAATTTTTTTGTTGCATAGATTAAAGCCTTAAAGGCAACATAAAAAAAAATGATGCACCAACATGGTACATGGAACACAATGTGTAAATAATGCCCCGAAGATTGAAAAATGAAAAATTTGTGTCTAACCACATGATATTTTGATTAAGATGTTGTAATTTGTGTTAGGGGAGCATTGAATAGGGATCTACTTTACTGATTCTAGCTGTAGTATCACTATTAGCTGTAGCAACATTAGCCGTCTGCAAACATTTTTTCTTAGACTGCTGCAATGCCACAGGGGGGCGCCAACTCCCAATTTGCTGATTATGTAATGCAAGCAAAAGAAAGTTGGTTTTGTTTTTTTTTGTTTTTTTGTTTCTAAGTGCTCAAGGCAGTCCCTTTATAAATGACGCCCTGGGTGAAAGCCATCTATTGGCTTTTTTTTTTTTGCATGTTTAATTATTTTTTTTGTATGATTATATTAAATGTGCCCTTTTTAAATCAATTATCATATACATGAAAAAAATATGCATTTGGGGGCCAGCTTGACACACAGATGAGGAAGAAGCAGAGCAAACTTATCTGAGACAAACTTATCTTTGAAAAACAAAGATAGACAAAGAGATGATGCACATGTTAAAGAAAAAGACATCACCACAGCTGATCAACGTCTCTGTTTACTGAGAGCGCGCTAACATACTGTATGCTAACTGGCCCTGAACAGAAGACATTTAAAGATGGAGGAAGTGATTAGTTTGGAAGCATTTAGCTCATTTATGGGCTAATCTAAGCTAGCAGATAATGCAAACAAACTGTCTTGTGAATGCTTATAAACTGTTATACTCAACACACAGAGCTTGTCTGTTGATGGTGCCGCGCATCACAACCATGAGGCAGATTATCGATTGGGTTCTTTAAAATACTCCCAAAAAAACAAATCTTTTAGTCTTAGTCTTTGTATGGTGCTCAAGTGTTAACTTTCTTTTTCTAACTTTTTTTAGTTATTTTTTAGGCTCTAGTGGTCTTTATTTTTGCGTTATTTCTAACTTTACTAAAGGTCTGGTCCCTATATATGAACTGGTGTTTATGTTCTGGTCCTGATGATTGTCTCCCCCTAGTGGTCTCTGGAGCACCTCCATCATTTGGCGGTAATATGCAGCTTTTCCTGTTTCATTTCTTGTAATTTCATACCTCCAGTCTATTCAGAAGGCAGCACCCAGACATCTTTCTCTCCCGTATCTCCCTGGTCTGACACTCCTTACACTGCCTCCTAGTTGATTTGCTTTTGGATTCTTGTTCTCATCTGCATGGCTCTGATTCGTAAGACACTCTGCTCATTTCAGCCTTTGATCAGAAGGCCAAAATCTCCTGAATGTTTCTCATACAAGGCCGAAAACTAAGGGGGCAGTATGGAGGACTAGATTTGAAATTTTATTTTCAAATTCATTTAGAAATCCATTCATAAATCTGGTCACAAATACCTCTGCTTATCACACATAAAAAGGGTAAATTCCTTTTCCAAAGTGACTTTTTTTCCTCATGGATTTCCTTTTTCATTTAGTTTTTCACATTAATGAGCTGTTTGGAAACTGTTAAGTGTTAATAAACAACTAAAAAGCTGTTAATAATTTGATCATAGCAATAATTTGTAACCCGTCTTAAGTCCGAAGTCTGCCGGAGAGAGGCACCGGCCCAACCGCGACCCCAACGGACCAAGCGGGAAAAAATGGATGGATGGAGTTAACTAACTTTTGCTAAACAGTTAATAAGCTGTAATAAAATTGTTACTACTCTAATGTCACTGAAAAATAAAATGAAGAGGGTAACGTAAAAGGGTTGTTTTTTTGGAGTTCCTGCCTCAAGTGGAGGAGTTCAATTCTTTTGGGGTCCTCTTCATGAGTGAGACTGAAGCAGGAGATTGATAGATGGAAGGAGTAGGGTGAGGAGCCTGGTCATTCCAGAGAGGCTCGGAGAAGAGCTGCTCCTCCTTCACTTTGAGAGGAATCAGCTGAGGAGGCTCTGGTGGCTCAGCTGACATGGCTCTGCGCCTCCTTCAGGAGGTGCTAAATGCATTCCCATAGGGAGGAGGCCCAGGGCACCACTAAGGACACCATGGAGGGACTATGTCTCTCTTGGCTGGTCTCTGCTGAGACTGCTGTCCTGGGGCTGGACAAAGAGGAAGATGATGAGTATGAAATCTCCATTTAAAAAAAGATTTGAAAATTAATTTTTAAAATGCAATATTTCATAATGGGTTAAAAAATGCAAAAAATGCAATGTACCACCACCCTCTCATTTCTTTTAAAATGTACAATTACAAAACACTTTTCACATTGGATCTCTGGTTCTACAATTGAAATGTTGAATTTAAACGGTTTACTTTTTTCTTTCGGAGTGGCTCCTCTGGTCCTTTATAGGACGGGGCCCTCAGTTCTTGGCTCCTAATCTCTGAAACATCCAAACACCCAAAGTTCACTCTGTTGAATTTTAAAAAATCAATTAAAAACTGTTTTTTTCCACCATGTTTTTATGAGATGATTATATTTCCTTTTTCTTACCTCATTTTTTTCAATTCGTTTCACCAAAAATATGATGTTTAAGGAACCTTTGATAACAATAGTGATAAAATTCAAAATCAATTTGAAATTCAGATTTTCTTTTGCCATGAAAATGACTTCTTCCTTCTGTAGGTAGAATCCCAGGTCTGACAGTGTCCACTTCAGAGGATTGTTTTCTAGGTTTCCTCCAGTGATAATCCTCTCTTTGGCTGCTCTGCATGTGGGGCCTTCAGTCGGAGCAGAAATGGAAGCAGTTGGCCGAAGTGGCCACTTCAAAGTGCCATTTTAGCCTGGCTCAGGAGTGTCTGCAGCAAGCTCAAGATTACGGTGGATTACTGCTGCTGGCGACCGCCTCAGGAAGCGGTGAGATGGTGAGGAAACTGGCAGAGGGGGCGGAGGAGGAAGGGAAGACCAACGTGGCCTTCCTCACCTACTTCATGCAAGGAAGGTGGGAGTTTATTCTGGAGCAGCAGCTTGACCTGCTTTCTGTTTTATTATGTTCTTACTCTTGTAAGTTTTATTTTTTTTTCAGAACTGATAAATGTTTGGAGCTGCTTATTAAAACGGATCGATTGCCAGAGGCTGCTTTCCTGGCAAGAACATACATACCCAGCCAGGTTTCAAGGTCCGGTCGTTTCTAATCTGTTTAACACGTCGCATGTGGAAGGAAATGTGTCCCAATTTCTAACTGAAATAAAGCTTTTCTTTTTAGATTTTAATAATATAAAAACATTTCCAAGCTGCATTTTTAATTTTCTTCTCCAAGATTGATTAATTTGCAAATCATTTGAAATGATAAATAAAATTGTTCATTAAAATGTTTAAAAGGTGCCCCACATAAATAAATGACCGAAATTCATTTTAAAATGTCTAATTTATAATTAAAAAAATAGAAATGCTTTTTCATGTTAAAGTCGTCGCTGTATTTTTTGTTTAGAATTACTAATAGATCATCGAATGTTTTCTTTTTCCTCACCAACACTGCTCATTTCGCTGCTTATTCAAAATGATCCTAAGAATAGGATCTTTAAAACTTATTTTTGAAGGATATCCCAGCAAAAGGATCACTTTGAGAAGTCAAATTTCAACATTAAAATACATTAGCAGGAATACCTTTTGATTTCAAAATCAAACAGGATTTTTTAAAATTAACAGAGATTAATCAAAGATGAAAATTCAGAAAAATTCCTTTTAAAATGTCCAAACAAAAATATAAATATATGACCAGAAATGCTTTTTCCTTTTAAATGAAAAATAAAATGTTAATTCCTAAAGACTTGCAATTACCTTAGAAAATGAGCAGAGAAGAAAATAAAAGATGCTGCTTTGATTATTTTTTTAATGTTATTTATGAGTCAAAAATTTGGCTTTATTTTGAAATAAAAAAGTATTTCTATTAATCAATTTTCATTAAATAGGGACACATTTCCATCCATAGGATTTATGGCTAACTACCCAACGCTGCTCCTGCAGAGCCTTTGCTCTACCTGCCACCTGCTTGTTTCCTCTGGGTTTTTTTAAGGTTCATGATCCAAATATTTCTAAAAGTTTTGGTATTTCTTAAAGCGAGAGGTGGATGTGTCTCTCCTTCTCCAGGGTGGTGAAGCTGTGGAAGGAGAACCTCTCCAAGGTGAATCAGAAGGCAGCAGATGCTTTGGCTGATCCCAGCCAATACAGCAACCTGTTTCCTGGCCTCCAGCAAGCCCTGCTGGCCGAGCACTACCTGAAGGAGACTCATGCTGGGGTCAGACCTGCTGCTGAATACCTCCTCATCACGGTCAGTGGAAGAAGCTGAACCAGTCTGTTCGTAAACCTAAACAAATGAAGAAAATATTCTGTAAAACAGGCTTTGAATGGAACTAAGGTTTGAATCCCACCTGTTGTCCATCCAGGGTCTCCATTACCTGAATATATTAGTTTAGGGGCTTCTGCTTCCAAGTCCCAGAACAGTAAAGTTTGGTTAAATTGGCTTTTTGAACCAAGTAGGGATATTATAGTTTATTCACACATCATTCAGGAAAATCAATGCAATACATGATGTGTGCACCAAGTATTCCTATGGATGAGTCCAGGGATTAATAGAGGCTGGTACTGGATATTAGTCAAATATATTTAGGAGGACAATAAACGGGTTTATAGTAGACACACAATAGACAGAATTTTGGTTATTCTAGATTCACCTCTAATAATTTTAACAGATAAAAGATATACTTGTATTCATACAGATATTAATCAGTACAGTAAACATAAATTTTAAGAGTCCAGTCTTTACTTTTGCTTTGACGATGGAGATGAAATGTGACATTTTTAGTTTTTGTATCAAACTCATTGTAATCTGCTCCTCTGGACACAACGCTGAAGCTTCTGCATGTTAATTTTTGTTTGTTCCCATTAATTAGATTTTTATTCCTGGTGGTATAGATGTGGCTAGGTGTACAGATTAGAATGAGGTCACGTAGTTTGTGGACAGTCAGGTACGTTAAACAAGGACTGAAAGTAGCTTTACTGACTGAGCCTCAGAGGATTCTAACGAAGGAAAATCGTTTTAAACTCAGATTATGTTTGGGAGAATATTAAGCTTTTTTAAATGGGTTTGGGATGTGCTATTACATTAAATATGATATTACAGTGTCGTAAACGACATGAATTCATTTGTTTAAAGAGAGAAATGGATTATCGAGTAAATTGATTTTTTTTTTTCCTTGTTCTTAAGCCAAACGAGGATCGTGATGTTCTGGAGGAGTCCAAAGGTTTTATTACCAAAGAAAAGATCACTGAGCCAGAGGTGAGGAGACATTTTGAAGAACTTTTCCTCTGCTTTTGGAATTTTTTTTTTGTTCCTCATACAACATTGCAGCTACATTTAATGATTTTGAAGGAAATATAACCTTTGAGAGTTCACAAAATAATTGTACAAGCCTTTTATTTTGTTTAGTTATTCTGTGAAAAACAAAAGGAATGATGTAACATTACTCCTCTGTTCAGCACTATGATGGGTAACAGCTGTTTTATGATCATCAGTTTTGATTTCAAGCAAAAACTAAAACAAAACTTCCTTAGTTTTTAACCAAAAATAAACAGCATGAAAAGAAACTACTCCTCTTTGGGAAAACATGTAGAATGGAGGCTTATTTCAAGCCCCTGAAAGTAAAAATATGGCATTTATGTCACAGATTTCAAGACATGCTTCTGTTGAGATGTGACTCCATCCTGGAGAGAAATATCAGCTGTGCTGCTGCTGTCATCACCTTGGTTTAACACCTTGATGTTACAGTTTGGCCTTTTTTTCACTGATTGTCTTACTGCGTCTAACTGCGTTCTCTTTCATCCTCTGACATGGGAGCTGCTTGGAGCTCGTATGTCTGGTTGTGTCTTTCCTGACGAGGCGCCTGT
>JAUZNJ010028594.1:0-15979 GCA_034780135.1 Jordanella pulchra | reverse complement strand
AGAACATATCCAGTTAGTCACAGTAAGAGAAACAGGACTACACTGAAAAACAGGCCAAGCTCCAACATCTATAAACAGAGAGGCTGATGTTTCTCTCCAGAATGGAATCACAGCTGAAGAGGAACAAAACAGACGAAGCTACTATGATGAGAAAAAGCAGAGAGAAAATTAAATTATAAGTGGAACTTAACTTATACTGCAGAATGGGAGAATATGTCCTTCAGTAGCCTAAACGTGTAGCAGCAGAGATATAGAGAACAACAGAAAAAACTGCTGAGCTTGTTCCTGAACAGAATGTATTCAGTTCATTGGCTCTGTCCAGACCTCCATCTGTCTGATCCTCCTTCTGCTTGAAGCCTGTGATCTTCTTCATCTCTGACCACACATCTCTGATATTGTTCTACTGGAGCTTGTTTTCCAGCCTCCTCCTGATTGCCTCATTGCTTTTTCTTATTTTGACCTTAAGTTGCTTCCCTAGACTCCTCAATGATTCTCTGTCTCCCTCCTTAAAGGCTTGTTTTTTCTCATTGAGCAGTTGCTTCAGATCAGCTGTGGTTTATTATTTGTAAGCATTCACTGTTCTGGTTGGCCTGGTGTTATCTATGCACAGAGGTGGGTAATAACTACTTACATTTACTCAGTTACATTTACTTGAGTAACATTTTGAAAAAAAATATTCTTTTAGGAGTAGCTTTACTGTGTCATACTTCTTACTTAATATTCTTTAAAGTATGACTACTACTTGAGTAAAACCTCGGACCTCTTTCCTCTGTGATTAATTGGAATTATTCCAAGATCAGGTAAACATACCGTAAACAGTAGATATAATCAGTTCAAGTTCTTTACCCTGTCCTAGAATAAGTATATACAGTTCTCACTGTAAGGATTGGTTTTCTAAGGTTTATGTGGGAGAATAATATTAAAAGTTTTTATTTTGCATGAATTTGCTCTTTTTTATTTATGACATTTATTTGTATCCTTTAAGTCTTTAAAATACCAGATTTTGTCTGTCTGTCTGCATCATTTCTAAACATTAAATCAGATGCTACTATCCAACAATTACTCAGTACTCAAGTAGACTTTTTATTAAATACTTTTTTTTTACTTTTTCTTGAGTAATTTGTTGGATTACTACTTTTTACTTTTAATTTAGTAAAAAAATGTTGAAGTAGTGCTACTTTTACTTGAGTACAATTTTGGGGTACCCCACTTTTGTCTACGCAGAAGTTTTGCTATAAAGTCAGAGACAAAATGCAAGCAAGTATCTCCTGTTACCACATGCTCATCCAGAAGAAATGTGTCTGGCGAAGTCAATGATCGGATGCATTTAGCTGGTTTTCCTTAGATAGAAACCTTTTTACTAATCTGACTGGATGATCCGATTAAATTGTATTTGTAAAGTGCCTTGAGATTATGTGTGTTGTGAAAATAGAATCGAGTTAAATTGTGATTTCCATAATAAAAATAAGACTTACAGATAATATAAAACTACCATGCAGATGTTTCCATTTATTTTGGATGTACTAACTAAATAAAATAGGCACTAATGTATTTTATGTAAGTGCCAGATGGAAGTATCGGTTCTGTACTGAGCCACAATATTCATATACTGTATATACCTTTTTTAAGTAAAAAAAATTAAACTTAAGTTAATCATAGTTATAGGGTTTTTGTCTTGTTTGTCTTCCAGTAACTCTGGAAGATCTTCTTCCTAAAACGAACGGTAGAGGGCAGCAGCGGGCCAGTTGGCAGCAGCAGCCTCACAGAAGCTGCTGGTTAGCTTTTCTAGGTGCGGCAGAGGAAGAACACAGAAACCATCGCTAGCTAACGGCTAGTTCGGTTGACGTTTATTTTTTATTCCCCGTTTTCTTAACGAAATTTGATACTGGATTTAATTTTTCTTTTAAGAACGGGGATGTTAAAGTAGCCTGCATTTTTTAAATCTAAAATCACTAACAAACATATAAACTGTGTCTCAGTTACATTTTTTACGTTCTGACGGAAAATTAACCGTGCTAAGCTAACAGGCTATAGCTTATGCTAGGATAGCTAGCGGGCTAGCTTTCTCGAGTGTGCTAACGCGAAGATCTGACTGAATAGACTAATAGGAACCGAAAATGGCTGATGTTGACAAGCTCAACATAGACAGTATTATTCAACGTCTTTTAGAAGGTGAGTACGCTCACAAATACAAGATATCAAGCTATTTTGATAATTAGGGACTGGAGTGTCAATATCAGTGGCAAAAAGGTAACAGTAGCGAAAGCTCGTCATTTTTTACATTTGTTTACTGTATTTAATTTTATTGTCCTGGTTCCTTATGTAACTAACGTCATGTTCGCAGTACAGTAATGATTGAAACTCGCAGTAAACGTTGAAGAAATATTCCGTTAAAAACACACTGTCCTCCCAGATGGACGTTGCGGAAACCGGTGTAACCCTACTTTCTGTGACCCTACAGATGTTTGACCTAACTAGGATTTTTAGCGGTCGCCAAACGCATCGTCTCTGTGTAGTTTCTGCTGAAAGAAAATAACTCAAAACGCCCTTTTTGTGTGGATTTATATTTGATTTGTGAGCTTTGTCCCCCTTAAGTTTCATTGTCGCTAAAATAACGTTAATCTGAAACTATGTTAGGTTCGGATATCATGTTTACAGATGGTCTCTCTGTGATGGGGAAAAAAAACAAAACTAGTCCAGGTGAACTTGGGTAGCAGCCATTGACGGTCTCCTGTCTCCCCACCTGCTCACTCCATTAGGTGTTGCTGATCCGGCAATAAGTGTACTAACTGTTATCTTCACTGACTGCTGTTTGTTGTTGTCTGATTCAGTCCGTGGAGCAAAGCCTGGGAAGAATGTGCAGCTGCAGGAGAATGAGATCCGTGGGTTATGCCTAAAGTCCAGGGAGATCTTCCTCAGTCAGCCCATTCTGCTGGAGCTTGAGGCCCCCCTCAAAATTTGTGGTTAGTGATCATTATATGTCATCAAATGCAACTGCGCAGATTGTTAAACAATAAAATTAAATTATGATTTGAAATCAGAATGTAGCTTCATTCAGTTTACTTTCTGTAAGTGCTTTATTTATTGTTTTTACTGTTCTGCAGGTGACATTCATGGGCAATACTATGATCTCCTGAGGCTTTTTGAGTATGGGGGCTTCCCTCCAGAGAGCAACTACCTGTTCCTGGGTGACTACGTTGACAGGGGGAAGCAGTCTCTTGAAACCATCTGTCTTCTTCTGGCCTACAAAATTAAATATCCTGAGAACTTTTTCCTTCTGAGGGGAAACCATGAATGTGCATCAATCAACAGAATATATGGTTTCTACGATGAGTGTGAGTATGGTTTAATCCGACCAATTTGGTGTTAGTGTTTAAAGTTGATTAAGCTGCTAAATAGGACTCAATGGCAGGATTAGCTGTTTTGGGGGGCTTGACTACATACAACATTAGAAAAGGTACAGTGGCCAAAAATGGCAAAGGCTGAACAAGTAAATGATTTCACAGTAAATTTAAAAGGTCCTGCAAAACTCTAGAATTAGACTTGGAAACAAAACAATGAGACTTGAAACAAAAGGCATGTAGAGAAACAGCTGCAAAGGAGTAAATCTGCAGTCACAGAAAATAGAGCAGCAAGGTGGACACAAAACCTGCTGCTCATACATGGATGATGCTCACACACAAAAAGGAAAAAATGCTGCAAGTGGCAAAAATAACGAAGTTAAGAAAAACTTCAAACTAATGTAGCATAATCATCAGCACATATGGCACCGGACCCTCAGTAAAGCAGGAGCAGGATGCTAAGAGAGGTTAAGTGCTTAAAATGGGGACAGGGCTTTAGCACGTTAATGTTGAATTATTTGGTTAGAAACATTTGAAGGCATCAGAAAATTAACACTGTTTTATTTTTTAATATTTGTTTAATGGTCTCTGAATAGTGCTGGTAGTTTGGAAGAGACTAGGACCAGGAACATGGATTATTTGTGTTGGTAACTGGCTTAATGATAAACAGTAGCTTCAGTGGATAATGTTTTAATTACACTAAATGCTACATAATCAGTAGAAATTGTTAAGCAATGTTTAGCTCAATGCAGAGCTCAACTGTTTTAGTTCTGTCAGATTAGAAAGGGAACTTTTATCCTATGCTTGTAGCAAATGTAAAAGTCTCACAGGCAGCATTGTTTGCCTTGTTGCAAAACAATCCTTTGCCGTATTAAAGGGAAGAAATTTTGCTGTAAGAAACGTTCATTGACTGTTCACACGCTGTAGAAATAGTTTTTCAAAAAGATTGCATAAACTATCAGGGGTTTCTAAATAAAACTAAACGATTATAACTTTCAACCAATCTGAGGGTCGATTCATGTAAATAATTGATGAAATATAATTAGTGTGTTGTGCTCATCTGTTAACTTATTTTATAGCAAACAAGTTTATTTTAATAAGTTGGTTTATCTTGTCGATATATTTTTTGAAAATAATGAATGACCCTGTAATTAACTCGATTAAAATTTTTTATCTTGAACTACTACTACTTTTAAAAGATTTTTTTTATTGATCGTTTCTCTCTTCCCTCCAGATGTCTTTCTATAAGGCGCCCCATTTTTACTGAGGGTCTGGTATTGATTAGTAGTTCTGTTTTTGTACCATGGGAGTTGATGATTGTCTCCCCCTAGTGGTCTGGAGCTCTTCCTTAAGCAGAGCTAGTTTGCAGTTTTTTTTACTTGCAGTTGTTTTTACTATATTGCTGCATTTTTATGTGTTAGCATCAGTTATGGAGTTGCAGGGAGTTTTTTGTTTGCTGCATGTTTCTACTTTGCTTCTTTCTAATATTTTTCTCATCACAGCTTTCCTTAACTAACAGTTATTTTTGCTTTCCTTTTCGTTTGTTTTGTCTCTATCTTAATTTCATGTTTTCTGAGCTACATTTTTCATTAGTTTGAATTTACGGTGACATCAGGTGTTCACATGGTGTTTACACCCCTCAGCCGTCGTGGAAAGCGACTCTTCAGTTCTGTTGGAAGAGCTGCACCAGTTTGGCTTTTACTGGACAGACACCTGTTTTCTGTTGGGTTTTTTTTAGATGTTTTGTTTGTTTTTGTGGTCTGACCTGCTCATTTAGATTTATTTTTTCTTGATTTAATCCTACAAATGAGAAAAATCTCTGTTTCAATGGATTAAGAAAGAGTTTAAAAATTATTCCCATTTATGCGTCGACAATTAGTTGTATATGAAATAATTCTCTTGATCTGGAGTTGCAGCTCGATCATTCTTCTGAAAATGGTCGTCTGCAGTGAAAACATCCCTTAGGGAGCAGCGGGCTAGCTCTGTGCTGCTCAGGGACCATTCTGGGGCTGAGTGATCTCTGCTGAATGTTTATTATACGGCTATGAATGAAAACATCCTTTGTCGTCATAATTTAGGTAAACGAAGGTACAACATCAAGCTGTGGAAGACCTTTACAGATTGTTTTAACTGCCTTCCTATTGCTGCGATTGTTGATGAGAAGATCTTTTGCTGCCATGGAGGTGGGTTCTTGTACACATTCAGATCTTTTTAGTACATGTTTTCTCATCTGCTGCTTATTTGAAAACAGCATGAAAGTAGTAGAAGAGTTTTGACGTCAGCTGTTCTTATTTGTTGTTGTGAAATGCTGCCTCTGCAGTTTGTCATCCAGTCTGACCCACATGTAATAAGCTTTAACCTTTGTGTTTGTTTGTTTATTGGTGTTGTTGCTTTGCTTTTGCATGAAGGATTGTCACCCGACCTTCAGTCCATGGAGCAGATCAGGCGCATCATGCGTCCCACTGACGTACCCGACCAGGGCCTGCTGTGTGATTTGCTGTGGTCTGACCCAGACAAGGATGTTTTGGGTTGGGGGGAGAACGACAGAGGCGTCTCATTTACATTCGGCTCCGAAGTGGTAGCCAAGTTTCTGCACAAGCACGACTTGGATCTGATCTGCCGTGCCCACCAGGTACCCACCCCCCCACCCCTCCAGAAGAAAAAAAACACGTTTGTACAAGAACATCACATCCAGAACTGGCAGGCGTAGCGTGTATACTGAACGCCTGTTCTCTATCATGTTGTTTTGGTTCTATAAACCTTTAGACCCTTTTTAATCTGTCAGTGTTTGTTCCAGAGTAACTGACTGTTTAAAATGAAATGTTTATAAAATCCACAAAATGTCCACAAGCAACGTTTCCTGGTCGCCTTCTAAAAATCACAATAAATCAAATAGAGAATTTTGGAATCAGTATTTGACGATAAATGGTGGATCTTAAATGCTTTTATTTGAATCTTTCATAAAACGGAACTGAAGTGACTCTTAATAGAGTAAAACATGCCATAATGCTGGTGAATGTTAGAGGGATACATGAGCTGCAAATGATAAGTGTTTTCCTTTGGATTCCTTTCAAATATAAACCCATAAGTTGCTACTGGAGGAAAAAAAGCTGTTCACTAATATTCAAAAGAATCATCTTAGTTTAAAATATTGCTTCTGATTACATCAGAGAATTTAAATTAAGATTAAAGAATAGGATATTGATCCTAAAGGTAAATTAAATAGAACGTTTCTTTAGGATTTTATCAAATGCCCTGATGCTGTTAAACAACAAGCTTCACCAACTATATGAGCAGAATAAGCTCCAGAATGAATGGTTCTCGTTCCATCAGTGGGCAGACACTAGAGTTCTCTGCAACATTAACACTGCTTGCAGTGAATTAATGATCCTGACAAAGCAGTGATAGATGATGGGTCTTTAAACATCTAATTAGTTTGGAGCACTTTGAAAGAACTGTTCCAGTTTTCTTCATGATGTGAGCGGTGCTTTGTTCTCATCCTGATCCAGGATGTTCATAGAGCACTGCACTATATTTAACACCACGTGTTACATAATAGTTTGCTGATCCTACCGATCTGGTCTTTTTTTCTGTACCGGCTTCATATCTTGCAGGTTGTCGAGGACGGCTACGAGTTTTTTGCAAAGCGGCAGCTCGTCACCTTGTTCTCTGCACCCAATTATTGTGGGGAGTTCGACAACGCTGGTGCCATGATGAGCGTTGATGAGACGCTCATGTGCTCATTTCAGGTAGCGCACTGAATTTGTGCTCATAATCAAACAGAATTGTTCTTATATTTCACTTTTTGGACTGCAGCAGTAAAAGTTGGTTTTTCTAAACAATAGAGTTTTAATAATATTAATGATGTTAAGCAAAACTGTGCTTGGGGATCAGAATTTCATAATCTCATGTTAGAGAAATAAATAGGATGAAGTCCAGGTACTAAGCCTGATCTCAGAGTCCGATATGGGTGCGGTTGATATCTGAAGTCATCAACATTTATTGCAAATGTTGGATAGTTTAGCTTTCAGTACAAGCTGCTCTACAACAGGGATTCCCAAACATTTCATCAGAATGGTTTCCTCCTAAAAAGCATGAAAGAACTTCACACTGTTTACTTATACAGATAAAGTCCAGTTATTTTTTTAAGATACTGAAAACTTGCCATTTGATTTTAATATTTAAAATTGTAAATGCAATTTTGAATACTGGGAGATTTAATGATTTTATTTAGATTTTTTTTATTAGTAAATGTAATGTTAATGTAATATTGATCTGCAGATAAATAAATGAATATTACATCTACTTATTTCACGGCACATTAACATGTATATATTTCATGATATATTTTATATACTCCCTATACTTCAGGGAAACATCATAATGATTGGTTTCTTACAATCCCTGGGGGGGTCATCACCCTTCCTTTGGGACCCCTCCTCTACAGTGTGAATTTGTGAACATTTTGTGTTTTTTCCTTTCTTGCTTGTTTAAGCACAAGCATGATTAAATGTGTTGGGTGTGCGTCCTGCATCCAAGTTCTTCGTTTTAAGGATACAGGATGTCTGCATGGGTTGACTTAAACTTTATTTTGTTATTGTTTTTTATGAACCTGGAAGAAATATTTACAGTTTTTTTTTTTCATCTGAAACTGTTTCTGCTTGTATTTGTTCTGTAGATTTTAAAACCAGCAGAGAAGAAAAAACCGAACGGGAGCCGTCCTGTGACTCCCCCCCGCAACATGGTCACCAAACAAGCCAAGAAATGAGGGGCCGGGCCCGAGGTCCAAGGGCCACAGATGCACTCTGTCCGCTTTCATCTTCTGCATTAAAAGGATTGGTTATTTTTCACGCTGCCAATACCGAAAAAATATCCACTCCTACTTGATGAAAGCAAAAATATTTTATTGTTTGACCGTCCACAGGGGTAAATTGATATGTCACCATGGAAAACCTCAGGTGTTTTGCACTCCATTTTGCAGCTAGTCTTTGCCACATATGACTGTTCAATCAGGAAAATGTAATAATAATAATACGGCTACTTATGCACAGGAATGCCTTGTTTGAAGCTGTGCACAATTATTCCAAATATATTTCATGTTTATCATTTGTCATTTCATTCACCTGTAATTGTTACTGGCTTTAAAAGTTCTAAGGAAAGTCACAGACACAAGTTTACTTCTGTAAACTTTATTTACAGTTAATTTCATAGATTGATGACACTGCATCACATTTTTAAATAAGTCTTGTGCTAAATTAATAAATAAGCACTCTTGTAATGTGTAAATCTTTCTAATAAACTTTTAAGTGTGTTTAGGTTGGGGATTGATAGCTGAATGTTATTTGTTTCCAAGGCTTTTATTCCTTACAACTAATAAACTGAAAATAAAAGGTTGTAAATTCTAACATGGTGTAACTGTTCATATAAGTTATGCTGGTTTCAAATTCACCTTCAAGGAAAAGGAAAGAATCTTCCGTCTTATTCTTTTCGGGTAAATATAAAATCGTACTTTTAAAGTATTTGCTTGAAATCGCATCAACTGATTAAATCTACTTCGTTTGGTCCTCAGCAGTCCGTGTTTCTTCACGTCGCCCTCCGCGCGGAAAATGACGGAGCGCCGTTTCCTTATTAGGAAACATAGATTTGGTAACGTGTGACGTCAGAGCAGTCTTGTGACTTGTGCTCTGAGGCCACAGCTGCTGCCGCTCCGCTCCAGTGTCTCTGAGGCTCAGTGACAGCATGGCCGCTCACTACCGACCCGCGCTGCTCCGCCAGAGAGGAAGAGACTGATCCCCGTGACACGCCATTAAAGGAGAGCAGCTCGGCCTGTGTCCGCTCCTCCAGCCCGCTTTTGTCAAACATTACCTTCTCACATCGACGCTAAGCTAGCTGGGCTGCTAGCTTGGCCGGTTGGCTTGCTGCGGAGCTGGTGCGTAGGGGATGTTGTCGGTGTTGTCTTACGGTCGACTCGTTGCCAGAGCTGTGATCGGCGGACTTTCTCAGACAGACAGCCGCGACTACAGCCTGGTGACTGCGAGCTGCGGCTTCGGCAAAGATTTCCGCAGAGGCATCCTGAAGAAAGGGATGTGTTATGGGGACGACGCGTGCTTCATCGCCCGGCACAGATCCGCCGATGTTTTAGGTAAGAGTCCGACCTGTGTTTGCTGTAATCGACGGTAACGGGAAGGACAGTTTGAGTAAGAGGAAGCGAGATCAGAGACGGGGTCTTAAATCCCTTTAATACAGTTTAAGTTTGGATTAGTCTAAAACTTTAAAATCTCAGACTGTCTAAAGCAATCAATGAAAGCATCTCTGGGTCATAGAAGCCCTGATCTGTGGGGAGAAGATGTCACTGAAGGGGAATCAGCCTCCTAATCTGATTGAATGTGCTGACACCCACTGAGTAGATCAGGTTTCCAGATTTAACCTCCAAACACCACCTCACGGAGTCTGGCTGTTTCTGGACTGGCTCTCTTCATTCTGTTCTCAGGGTGGAAGGATGCAGGGACTCTCCTTGTATGGTCAGCAGAGCAGATTCAGCCGCCCTGGGAGTAGAAGGGCAAAAAGCTTCCTTTCTAGGCAAATCTTGGACCCCTTCAACAAACTCCTTGAGAGCAAAAGATGAAAACCGAAAATGTTTCCCTGGGATATTTATGTAATAAAACAACAGCTGCTATGTGTCTGAAGTGGAGGTAAAATGATTGAAAATGTTAGTATGTGGCAACATAAAACTAAACGGAAAACACACCATCCATGTGATGAAACATGGTGGTGGCAGCATCATGCTGGAGAGGTTTTATTTTTGTTGGGGGGGGGGGTTACTTCATGTTTGTTTATCTCGCTCTTCGTCTGACTCTTTCCAACGATGACAACTTCATTTCGGTCCCTGAAACCCAACGACTCTCTGCTCCTCAGGTGTTGCTGATGGCGTTGGCGGGTGGAGAGACTACGGCGTGGATCCGTCACAGTTTTCCGGTACGCTGATGAAGACGTGTGAGAGGCTGGTGAAGGAAGGGCGTTTTGTCCCCAGCAACCCCGTGGGAGTCCTCACCACCAGCTACTACGAGCTCCTGCAGAACAAAGTGCCTCTGCTGGGTGTGTAAAACCAGAATCTGTTCTCCGCTGTTGGATCCACATTTATTCCGTCCAGAGGAGCAACATACCGCTGCCAGCCTTAAGATGTCAACCATCGCTGGGAGGAGACATGCTCCGCTGGCCATGTGGTTTCCTTCTGGCTGAACAGGGATTTTTGCATGATGACTCACAGCAGCCAGATCCCATTAAGGAGTTCTGGGAATGTCCCAACCAGTATCCCTTTCCTCCTCCTCAGCGCTGCCTCAAAACAAAGCCGGAGCGCGCCGTGTTTGATCAGTGAGGCAGCATGTCAGGGACGTGTTTTTGTGTTGGTAGTTTTCCACTGAGAAGTCCTCAGCTCAGCCGAGGAAACAAAGATGGCGGCGTCGTTACTAAGGCAGCAGGAACGCGGTCCGGACAGGCAGCGTTTGATTGTTGCGCTCCAGAGGACTGAGTCATGGCGTGTGAGGGCCGGGGGTTTAGAGGCCTGGTCCCAGATGTGCTGGATGAATCTGCAGCAGGGTGTGGCCCCATGCTGTCTGCCTGCTTTCATTCTCTTCATCTCTCCTGTCGTCATTGATGGCAAAGAAATCTGCATGAAGTTTATGATTCCCAAACTTTCAAAGTTCTGTTAGTCGATTAGTTTCAGGAAAACTTTGAGAAGTGTCTGCATTTACCTTCAGCTGATGCTGCATTTGCATTATTTTCAGGCACTGTTGTAATTCAGGTATTTCTTCACATCTAAAGAGCTGAATGTGTGTGTGCAGGTAGCAGCACGGCCTGCATCGTGGTGTTGGACAGGCAGAGCCACCAGCTGCACACCGCCAACCTGGGAGACTCTGGTTTCCTGGTGGTCCGGGGCGGGGAGGTGGTCCACCGCTCAGATGAACAGCAGCACTACTTCAACACACCCTTCCAGCTGTCTATAGCCCCCCCAGGGGCCGAAGGAGCCGTGCTCAGCGACAGGTGAGAGACCCTAACCACCCTTGGAAAATACTGGCTGATATAGAACTAGAAGGAAAAGGAAAAGTGGGGGATTTCTGATTTGTTGGACAAGAAGCAGAAGGAGAACATTTTCCATTAGAGTCTTTGAAGAGGACCAGGCTGGGGGGGCGGGGGGAGTTTCCTTTTCACTTTGGTGAACCTGCCAGCCAGAGGTGAGTGATGGCCACTGGTCTTCTGAACCGGTTCTGGGAATCTTTGCAGATCTCTGTGTCCTTCGGGTGTTTTCATGGAATTTAGCTGCAGCACTTTTCGTGTTTCGTTTAAATGTGGAGCTTTTAAGCCACTGCTGTCCAGGATGCAAGCCTCGACAAGCTGCTAACAAAGCCAGTCTGCATAAAGAAAACCTGATGGAGGAGATTATGTGAAAGGAACTGGTCTGCAGAGCTTATAGTCGCGCCTGTGTGACCCACATGAAGTGTTGGGTCAGGGGGCCACGTGCTGCCGGCTCTCGTTGCTGTGGCGTGCCAAGCAGCAGCGCTGCAGACGTCAGTGGAGCTCAGGATGTTTGCCAAGCTTTCCCTCCTGCCCGGGTCAAAGTCTGTGTGGGCTGAGTCCAGTCAGTCCTGCTGCCGTCTCTCAGCCACCTTTTCACTTGTTCATCTTTAATCCTCTGGATTATTTCAAGATTCTTAGAAGCCGGTAAAAAGCGAAGCCCAGATGAAGCAGGGCTGCGTTGTTTTATCAGCACTATTGGACCCGAGTTCAGCTGCTGGTTGTTTTCTGTCTTCTACCTGCTGGAGACCAGTTTAAAAACAGGTTCTGCCTCAGTGGATGTTCCTTTGTCTGACGTTTGGAGCCTAAAGGTCGGTCAGGCTCCTCCTCCCTCCATAGGAGCAGCACAGGACGGGCTGTTCCTGGGAGCACCGGCCCGCCGTGTCCTGATGCAGGCCAGACACCTTTTATACTGAACCGTATTTATAACTGAGCAGAGGCCAGGGACATCTTCCAAGAAGTCCATCTGACACTGCAGGGCTCTGCTCTCCTTTCTACCATCCAGGAGGATGGTTCCGTGTGATGTCATGTATCTGGAACAAACGTCCACCCATCAAACCGTATCGGTGTAATTCCAGAGTAGGAGAGCAGCTAGAGTCCAGGTCTGAGTGCAGACAGGAGGGAATACGATAAGTTCCTGTTTCTCCTGATCATTCTTAATCATATTATCTTTAAAAACCACTTTCAGCCCAGAATCTGCAGACAGCTCCTCGTTTGACGTGCAGCTCGGTGACATCATTCTCACCGCCACCGACGGGCTGTTCGACAACATGCCTGATTATATGATCCTCCAAGAGCTGAAAAAACTGAAGGTTAGTGACGACAAAGGCTGTTGTAACCGACTCTGAATCGAAGCAATAAAAACTTAACGCTCCCTTTGTTCATTTTGTCCCTCAGAACTCGAACTATGAGAGCATTCAGCAGACGGCCCGCAGCATCGCAGAACAAGCTCATGTTCTGGCATATGACCCCAACTACATGTCACCTTTTGCACAGTTTGCTTGTGACAACGGACTGAATGTCAGAGGTGAGCTCCTTCCTACCTGGTCTAAAGTAGCTCTGCAGTCTGTGGATGAATGTGTTCTCAGAGGTAGAAAGGGCCGCCATTAAAACCCAAGCTTTAATATTTCAGTGCAGTGAGTCCAAGTCGGTCAACATGCTGAATGTTTTAGGATAAAAACACAAAGTCATGATCCCTGCTTGTTTTTGTTTTTCTTTGCTGGTTTTTTCCCTCATAGTCGTTTAGCTTCACTATGGAGTGAAGTTTGTTCCATCATTGCTGCAAACAAACACATTTATTGACTGTTAAGTTACTCACATTTTTCAATTTTTTTGTATTACATTTTTTGCTTTTTATTTGAACAGAATTTATATTTTAAAATGTTGTTTTTGCACATTTCTGTTTTCCTATTGAGTTTTTGTGGAACACATTATCTTCCTTACAGGGGGCGGGATTTCCTGTGAAATGGGGAGCAAGGAAGCATTTCTATTGGTCTCCCCGACTTTAGCAACAACAAAATGCTATTTTGTAAAACTTTATGCGAAAAAGAAAATTTGAATAATAACATTGAAAATAGGAATTATGTTTACAAAAAATAAAGTTAGAAAAAATTGTTAAATTTAAAAAAATTTGGAAAATAAAAGTATTCACAATAAAAAGCAAAGTTCCTTTCAGACTTTTTTTTTTTTTTTTGATTAAGTAGTTTTTCCAATTTTAATTTCATTTAGTTTTCAAATTTCCATTTTAAAAACATGTTCTTTGCGTGAAACAATAATGGAACAGAATGAACCCCGTACAGTCAGACTACTGCCTGAGCGGTTTCAGACACTAAAGTGATCTTTGTGTTCAGAGGAACAGCGTAGCGCGATCTAAGCCTCCATCTTTATACTTTGGTCCCTCCATCCTAATGGTTGCTGTGCTCTGCTTGTGCAGGAGGAAAGCCGGACGACATCACGGTGCTGCTATCCATCGTGGCAGAATACACCGACTAGACTCTGAGGGGTGGGGGGGCTCGGCCTCTGGAAGAGATGAACTGCTTCTACTCCTGCTGGACAGGAAGGACGTCCACTTCTGTTTCAACCAAACCTGCTGAAAAACAGACGGATTGAGGCCCAGAGACACTCTGCTGGACTGTTGGCAGCGGTGTCGGTTTCCACTGTTCACTCGCTAATCCCGTCGCCGAGGATCAGCAGTCTGGACTGGAAGGAGAGGAAGCATCCTGTCGGAGGTTACGTCACCTCGACGGGGCGGCGGCATTAGGGCGCCATAGCCAGGCTGATCCCAGGTAGATGTTTGCAGACCTTCGTCTTCTGCTCTGCAGCGTTTTGTTGGAACAAACGTTCAGCAGGATGATGAATGTTTGCAGAACAAACAGCTGATGTGAACATGAAGACACCTGGATGAGCTGCTGTGGTGAGACCATCAGCGGCTGCCTGCCTCTGCTGTCAGATTGTTTTGTTTCTGAGTGGGAGGACTGTTTGTAGCTCGGAGAACCTCTAGAGATGTACGTGGCTTTTTGTCAGACTGCGGTCGTCCCTTTAGTCTTCGAGTGCCGAGGCTCGGACTGCTCCGTATCCTCTGGGCTTCACCGGCCTTAAACGCACAAAGCTGGTCTTGGTCTCATGACCAGACCTATGTTGGAAACTTTCTCTGCTGCTTCAGTTTCCCCTTCGTCTGCTAGAGAGACGCACTCGTCATTATTCACCCCCACCGCTGCAGCTTTTAGAAGTCCTGGCTGTCATATTCGCATCCTAACGCTCTGAAACGGTAAAGCAGCCATAGAGAGGACGGTCTCATGCCTTGTTCTTTAAATCTTCCAACATTTGTCGGGTCGAGTGATTAAAACACGGCTCTGGTTTCCTATTGTTTACATGCTGCACTAATGGGTGGAAGTTCCAGATCGTTTGGGTTGAGACTGTCATTTATAGACGATTCCTGCAGGAGGATTTAAGGTAAAGAGTCGTTCTCTCGTTGACCATCTAACGTTCTTAGATGCTGCTCAGTCTGGATCCAGTCTCATGACTCACACCTGCACCGACGCGCTTCCTGTTTGTCTCTCATCTAGTTCATCTGGGTCAACCACAGTGTGTGTGTGTGCGTGCGTGCGTGTGTGTGTGTGGCTGAATGCAGAGTGGGAAAATTAAATTCTGTACAATATTTAAATAAAGATGAAAGTATTTATTTATAAAGCCTTTTTGACTGTTATTACTTTTCTCTTTATTATTGAAGATGTTGTCATTTCTTCCACACCTGCTGCCTGTCGGCTGGTTTAGATTTACCTGATCAGCAGAGCCACATGAAATTCAGGAACACGTTGTCCAACATGTCGCGCCCTCATTACTCTGACGTCAGGAACATTTCCAACAACACGGGTGTGGCTCTGCTGATGCTTTCATGGACCAAATCAACAGCAGTGGCCATTTCTGGGATGTAACACTTCAGAAGCAGAGAAACCTGTCAGAAAGTTGATGATTCGTTCAGTTATTAAACAAATTGTCATTAAATGTTGATTAATCTTCAGTCTGAACCAATAGACTGTTTTCCTGTTAGAAGCAGAAATGGTGGCAAGTTCTGGCAAACGGCTTTCAGAAGCGCCGTCAGCTCGTCATCGTTGGTGTTTCCTTCATCGCACTAACATGTCAGAACGTGAAGCAACACCATCCTGCTCACAGGACGAGGCTGGGAACTCGTCTGAAAGCAGGAAATGAAACAGTCAATAAAATCTCTCATCTCTAAAAGTATGAACTAATTCAGCCAAACGGTAAGTTAGCTCAGTTCCAGGGTTTTATCAGACGTTCCTTCATACAGGAGTCAAATAACGAAGTATAAATACTTTCTGTTAAGAGCCGGTTTTCTTTGTGTGTTTGAGTATTTTTCTGAGGACTTTTTACTTGCTGCATTTATACAGAAATAACTCTACTTTTATATACAGTGCAGAGAATAAGTATTTGACTCACTGTTGATTTTTCAGGTTTTCCACTTGCAAAGCTTGTAGAAGACAGTAATTTTTATCATAGGTTCTCTTCAACTGTGAGTGATGGAATCTAAAACAAAAATCCAGAAAAAT
>JAUZNJ010028593.1:0-15979 GCA_034780135.1 Jordanella pulchra | reverse complement strand
GTTAACGAAAATGGCTTCTTTGACTCCTCTCTCAAACCATCTGTATTTTTTAGCTAGAATATGAACGTTGTTGTCCTCAAAAGAGTGGCCCTTAGCCTCCAGGTGTAGGTGAACAGCTGAGTCCATCAGAGAGCTCTTCATTACAGTTTCTCATAACTTCAATATTTTTTTAAAACACAACCTTGAAAGCAGCAAAAAGGGTATCTTTGTAATAAATGCAGCCAACGAGATTTGGAAAACGGCAATGGGATTCTGTCTTTTAACTAGATAATGCAAATTCACTTTCCTTCATGAAAGGAAATGAGTTTCTCTAGAGGTGCGGCTGGTGAAAGCATCAGATAAGATGAAGTTACTATGGGGGTATTTCACTTGTACATGACACAATTAGCATTCTGATGAGCATAATACCATTTTAAAAGAGAATGCTGTGATTTCAAGTATGAAACATTCAAATGCCTATGACTCATTGTGAGAATGAAAATACATATGGCATCAGTATAAAACAGCTGAATAATTTTCAAAAGCCATTTCCTGAAATACATCATAATAATATTCTGAACATCTTGTATTTGTTTCTCAACTGAAAGTTTAGTTTAAGCGATCTAAGAAAATAAGAGCCTCCAGTGACACTTGAACAGAGGACTTTGGGGTTGTGGAAAAGGTTTAAATCATCCACTGCTATTGTTGGATGCCATCATATCAATATGCACCAAAACCTTAGAAATGTTTTTGGCACCTTGTTTAATCTACGGCAAAATGAATTTAGATGATCCCAAAAGCAAATACTGGCCCACCCTGAGGCTAGTATACTTTACCTAATAAAGTGGCTGTTAGGTATAGGTGTCACAGCAAGGTTTGGTAAATAGAATGCTGCTGTGAAGAGATCACTGGCCATGTTACAAAGCAGGCTGTAGTTTGAATGGGGAAATTTGGAGTGGGCCATTCTAAGCAAGTTATTTCCACCAGCTGCAAATAAAAATCTACCTCATATAAGTGTCCTCCTGCTGATGGTTTAGCCTCACATTTGTCCCCCTGTTTTGTATCACACCTGAGCTGTTATAAAGAATGTATGTTTTACAAGAGTATAAACTTCAGCACCCAATTTATTTAAAGACCGCCTTGTTGATCTAAAGTAGATGATAAAAATAAAACTATGAAGCAGGTGAGAAGTGGCACTGCCTCCACTTAGTTTATGTTTTTTTTTCTTAGAAACTCTTTGCTCAGTGGTTTTTTTTATTTAGTTGTGTTTCTATCTGGACTAAATCCCTGACAGAACTATTCTTGCATAGGTTCTACTTCTTTTTGTTTTTCTACTATTTCCTGTTCCTCTATACTGGCCGTTGCAAATAAACTGATCCTAGTTCAGGTAGAAGTTGGTTCTCTTCCCTGTGGACACATGCTAGCTAAAGTTTAGGAATTCCTCCAAAGTCAACAAGCTGATACAATCTATTTCATTTCACTTGTACGAGACATATGTTTAAGCCTAAGGTGTCAAAAGGGAAATTTTGGGGAAAAAATGTTTTTTCTTAGATGACTAAAAGCTCCTGATAGTTTATAGATACCTTTTTGAAAATTCCAAAACAATAAGAGTTTAAAAAGTATTTTAAAGATTTGTCAAGATGCTTAAAAAGTCTAATATAACCAATAAGCAAGGACAGCAACGGAAAAAAAGAACAATTGTGTTTATAATTACTTAAATATTTTTCTCTCGGAGTGTTTGTGTGTTCTTTTCATGCTTTCCTGTGCCTGTATTTATGACGTAAGCTGTAAGCAAAGAGTAGAATGTCAGGGAAGGTTTACATTAGTCAGCAGAACCAGTGGACCACATCATTAGTCACCCTGACACCCTCTTCTGGCCCCGGCTTTATTGATGAGACCAAGCTCAACAGCTACCCCTCTCTTAACACACAGACGCTGATCCTCCTCTAAAAGCAACAGGAGACTGATTCAGCAGCTCAGGTGGAGAGGCCAGTACCGTGGCTTGGTGTGAGCTAGGAGCTGCTGCGTGTCCAGAAAATTAACATCCAACAGAGCAGAAAATGTCCAATGTTCAACAGTTTTTTGTCTGCAGGTGGAGTGCACAGCTGGTTCAGAGAGAAATATCTTCACAACTGATCTAGTCAGGTTGTGAATGGCAGGGCATGATCATAGGGTTCCAAGTGTGTCACAGCAATGAGCTCAAAGCTGTTTATGGCCTCAATGACTCTGACATTTAGCAGGATGCTGCAATTCATCAGCTTCTCAGTCTAACTCAAGCACACAAACACACAGTGTCATATAAAACATTACCATTAGGCCTAATAGTGCTGCATTTCATAACTTTGTGTACATTTTTAAATTGATGTTGTTTGTGTTGATGCGCCCAGGATAAGAAAAATGTCTTATAGAAATTTACGGTGAAATAAAATATCAAAAGGAAGACAAAACAAAACAAATCAATGCATTATAAATGCTCCAAATGTTGCTCCTGTAACCCCCAATCAATAACAATTTACTGTTTTGTAGGATATGGATACTTTCTGTTGATCAGCTCTTTAGTCAGTATATGGCAAAATGTTTTTGAAATCTGTTCATATAGCTACTCATAAAAAGCTAATATTATATTCCTTTAGAACAGAGAGCACTTTTATGTCCCACATTTATAGATTTAACCTTAAGGCACTTCAACTTCATCTTATAAGGAGTAAGTTAAGTAGGAGGAGTGCTCTCTGTATGCAGAGTCACTGTTTCAGTTGATTCTGAGAGTGAGTTGTTGCTAACCACAGGGGGAGTTAGAGACAGCAGTAATAGCACAATCTTTTTCTCCATTGCCTTTCTTATGCTTTCTTCAGTAAGGCATCTCCAACTTTTGCTTTTTCTCTGGATTTTTTTCTTGTTTTTTTCTGTTATGTTTTGAAGGTTGAGCAGTGCCGAAGTCATACCTGAAAGGAAATTTCCTGAATGCCGCTATATCTTCCAAGATGAATTGCAATAAAAGAAAAAAGGAAAGTGTCAAAGCTGAACTGAGAGCTGAAAAGTGCTCTTTCTCTGCAGTTAGTATATGAAAAGTTTAGAAGAAACACTGTGGAGAACGCAGACCTTCCTTTTGCAGGCTTTGGGGCCACAGAATCAGACATTTCAACTTAGGCTGTAATCAAACATTTACCCACACAGCTAGAAATAGAAATGGATCCATTTCCAGAGTCCTTCGCATCGTCTCATAAACAGGCATGCACATACACACAGCAAATCACAACCAGATAAAAGAAGTGTGTGCTCTTACCCGAGCGTTGTCATAGTAACAATGGTGTACCAAAAGGAGGCTGGGATGCTGGTGAATTTGCTGGAGGTTGAACCCTTCTCTGCGTAGAACATGACAGTGGCAAAGATAATTATGGCCATGGTAAGGGAGAAGAGCAGGAAGCCCAGCTCCGACGCACAGCTCTTTAGTGTGTAACCCAGGATGCGCAGGCCCTGAGAGTGACGGGAGAACTTAAAGATACGAAACACCCGGAAAACACGCAGAGTTACGAAAGCCCCGCTCACGTCCTCATTGTCGGTCATCACCAACCCGATGTAATATGGCAGGATGGCCACCACATCAATGATGCTCATGACGGACCTCATGAACCGGTAGCGGTTGGGGGCGGCAAACAGGCGCATCAGGTACTCCACGGTGAAGATCATCACACAGGCTGTATCCATGCAGAAAAAGGCCACAGTGTAGCGCTCGCCGCATGGCACTTCCTTCATGTTTGGCACTGAGCCACAGGGCACCGTCTCTACCACATTGGTGATGACCGAAACAGCAATAAAAAAACCAGTGACATAGTAAAAGACCAGGGCCATAGTTGAAGTATGAGGGTTCTCAAAAGCCCGCCACATGGTCTCCCTGAATGTCATATTGGGCAGCTTGGCATCTTTGTTGTCCTCCTGATCATCCATTAAACGTTCTGCATTTTCCCTCTTCCTGTCCTTGTACTCTTCATAGCAGCAATCTCCAATAATCTCTGGAACAATGCCAAAGAAGGCCAATTCCTCATCATATGAGGAGATGCACTCATATCGTGGATAGTGGAGCTTACCAGTGCGGTAGAAGTTGAGCACAGAGCGAAACACATCAGGATCACGGTCAAAGAAGTACTCCTTGGTGTCCTCATTGTAAAAGAACTCCTTCTCCGAGCTACCAAGCAGCGTGTCCGGATAGCGGTCCAGTGTGTTCCTCCATGTTTGGAAACGGCGTCCGCTGACATTAAGGACAATGAGCTCATCCTGTCTCTTGTTCTTCTCGGTGGGGGCAACTGGCATGGGCAAGTTGGCCACAGGCATCCAACCAATCGCTGCTGCCCGGGCAAACGGAAGCCATGCTGCTACTCCCGCTGCCATGATGGTGCTGGCTCGGGGCGCAGGGGGGAACAGGTCAAACACCTTCACTACCAGCTTTACTTCAGTTTCTTCACCATCTATCATAGAAAGAGGGGAGACATTTGAGAGGTTTGGGATTATTTACATCAAACGGGATGTGTCAGCTATGATATGTGGAATTTCTATCTGTTAATAATTTAAAAGCAACAGATGCTTCAATCTGGAGAACATCACAATCTAAATATATAAAGAAATGTGAGCCTTTTCTAATAGACAGTTGTTTTAATGTATTTTAATAGATAATCTTGCTGAAATACTTAAATAGTATGAATAAAATTTAAAAGTTTATCATCAACAAGATCTATATTGCTAGATATAGTTTTGTTTAGTATAACGGGCTTAACTGCAGAGACAGACTGCACCTTCAGTGAGCATAATCTGCCTTCGTTTCAAGGTTATCTTTCCTTACTGATTCCAGAGGAGCTGCTGTGAGAGAGAACCTTCTCATGTCAGAATTAACGGCATGTAACTTAGAGGTGAAGGAAGATAAATAGGAAAACAAAATGCCTAAACAGATAAGATTGTATCATTTGTATTGCTTTAAAACTTTGACTTTGTTAAAGGTTTTATTAGTGGTAGATCAAAAACCTGTTGAGTTCCAACTCAAGCAGGGACGAAAAAGAAACATAAAAAATAAACTATATGATCCAAAACTTTCAAAATTAAAAAAACTAGCGGATAATAAAACATTAACATAAACCATATTAATTTGGCAATGTTAATAATTTCAAACTGCGCTGGTAAACCTGAAGATGCAATGAACCAAAGAGACACAGAACAGGTTGGTAATAACATCTTTTTTAGAGCTGAGTCTTGTCAGCGTCGGTCAGACTAAAAACTCGCCGATTCAATATTCTCCATGAATAGAAACACGACCGTCTTCAAGAACAGTTAAGTTACAAACAGACAGCTTGTTTTTTATTACCGTGTCTGAAAAATATACCATATAAGAAGTTATTAGGCTAAAACACAAGACGTTTCTGCTCAGAGGGGGAAGAAAGCGTAAAAGTATCATCGAGCGACGTACCACAGCTGTTTTCTATCAGTTTCCATGATGCAGAAGGAAAAATGATGAGCGGAGTCCGCCGACAGGACCGTGTTACCTTGGCTTTTCGGGATGACTAGTAGGAAGAGACGGAGGAGGAGGAGCGCTCTTCCTCTCTCTCCTCCTCCCTCTCTCTCCTTTGCGCAGGGATGGTTTGTGAACCCAACTGCAGTTGATTCAAGATTTTAGAAAATGCATCGAAAAAAAGACGAACAGCAGATTTAGATGTTTATTTGTTGTTTTTGTTTTGTATAACGAACTAAACGGTACAGGCTGTTGGCTCAAGCGCAAAATGTAGCCTATAACAATTGTTCTAACTAAAATTGGATATTTGTGTTCAAACAAGTATGAACGTTTTTTTCTTTAGATTTGCATATTCACTTTAAATTCACTTTCTAACTGATTGTGGTTTACTTTTCTTATCATATATTTGCGTTCGTTTCAAATGAGAACACATCTTAAATATATTTTAAAAAACTAAAGAAACTGAGCGTCATAAAAGAAAGAGAACCGTGAACATTCAAGAACTCCGCTTTTCCTCTCAAAACTGTTTTTTTCTTTTTAGATGGACAAAATGGATTAATTCATCTGTGTACACGATAATACGCAGGTTTAATCAGCATGAAAATGAGTAACAAAAATGAAAGAATGTTTAAGAAAAACACCCAGAGCAACAACAAAACATTATAAGAGTGTAATTAACCACAGTGAAATGAGTCAGGTGTTGAATTGAGTTGGATGGCGAGTCATTAAGGAGTAAGCCACACTTCCAAAACTAACATGAGAATCAGATGTACGTTTTGTGTCGGTACACCTGATAAACATACATTTGAGTTTTAGGCTATAATGACCATTGTTACATTTGGATAAAACTCAAAAACTTTTCTGGAAAACTCAGAACACTACCCTTGCTAAAGTCAAAGGGCTGCAATATCATGTTGCATGCGTGGTTTGCTGCAGGAGGCAATGGTGAACTAACAAAAAGTAATGCAAAAAGAGAAAAGAACGTTATTGGAAAATATTGGAGCAGCATCTTAAGAAAGGTTCAAGCTTGGATCTAAAAAAGTGGTCTTAATATAAAAAGTACTATAAAAATTGGTGTTTCTGCTGTCTGTACATACATTCTACAAAAGACATATACCTAAATAAAGGATGAAAAACATTCTTATAATAGTAATACCCAGTTTCCCTCCCTCACTCAAACAATTTTTGTCCAATACTTTTTTTCCTTTCATGGTCATACATTCAATATTAAAAAAGTGCAACACAACTTTGTAAAAATGCATCACTCCTGGTATGAATAAAAATATTAATAATTGTTTTTGCAAAAGAAGGTTTAATAAGCATATAAATATACTCAAGAGGAAAGCTCAGAGTGATGACTAGAAATGAGTTAGATAATATACCTTTGTAACACATGCGGAGATTGCTATGTATCAGTCGTTCCAACCAGTGAACTAAGGACACAGTCATCGACCTTCCTATGAAGCAAAGAGTAGAAGCTAGGAATGATTTGTTTCCTAGGCCACAAATGGGCTATTATCTGAAAACATAACTAAAAATGTAACAACACAACTACATCAAATTTTATAATAGAAACTTGCATATTTCCTTGGTCATGGGATGTTTAGAGTTTGGGAAGGTTTAGTTCTGTTTAACATGCTATAAAATGTTTAATTTTCTCTGAGGTTTCTAGAGACCCTTTGAATTCGGAAAATGATTGTACATGATGTTTTGTTAAATTACTATACAATATAAAGCTGCAATATTTCTTAAATCCAGTAGTTGTAACACATATGAGAGTATTTATTCAACCACAACACATGCTTTAACAAAAACCTACATTAATTTTATTTGTTGCTTTTCTTCTAGCCTCCTACTCTGAGTTACACTATGTCTGAAAGTCTGGAAGTCCACTGAGTCTGGTAACCTTCTATGAAAATGTTGTTACTGGAAGAAAAGACAATGAAAAGGGGCTTCTGTAGAAATATCTAGCTGCAGTAACATCCGTAGCATCAGTGAAACATCAACATCAGTAGTATCAGTGCATTTTTTTTTATCATTTTATCTGATACACGAATACGGGATATACATAAATTATGAACTGTCCTTTTTTGTTAAAATAAAAGAAATCTAAAAGCATTAGCTTTCAACACATCTTTCTCTGATACTACCAAATTGACAGTGTAACTAGCTCCCTTCAGATGTCATGCAATCAGTTAAAAAATCGATTGTGTGTAATCTTATCTCAGCATAAATACAGCTGTTCCGTAGAGGCTGCAGGGGTTTGTTAGGAAGGATTAGAAAACAAACAGCCTATAAAGATCAAGTGACACACCAGTCAGGATGAAGGGATAAAGAAGTGCCAAGGTTTAAAGCAAGGTAAAATTGTAAAACAATATGCCAGGCATTGAGCATATCTCTAAGCAATGTCCAATCTATGGTCTGGAGTTAAAAAAAACACCATAGGCTACATCTGCAAACATACTAAGACAATGCATTGAAAGAAAGCCAAAAACAAAACATAGTCTGGTAATCTGGATGAAACCAAATATAGGCCAATGCCGGATAAAAAAACAGTTGAATGCTGCATAATACTTGAGTCTGTGGCAGAGGTTTACCTTCAAGAGGAAAGAAAGCATAACATATACAGCCAGAGGTAAAAGTGAAGTGTTTAGATCGAAGCACATTTGTGTTGCAGAATGACTCAAAGTGCAAGATTATCTCCAAATAGAAGACTGTACTGCAGCAGTACTTAAAAAAATGGCATAAATTCTAGTTTAATGTAGTAATGAAATACATTGTTTTCAAGTACAAATTCAGATGTTTTATAAGGTTTTGGATTAGGGGGTATATGAATACTCGTGCCATAATTTTGAAGATTATTTATTGTAAAAAAACAAGAATCAAAAATGTATTATCTTCCAATTTATAACTATTCACTACTTTGAGTCAATACATGACAATCCCAGTAAAGATGCAGATGCTTTTAATGTGTTCTTTGAAATGTGAGAAAAAGTGAAAAGGTTGAAATCAAGGTTATAACTTATTTTGCAAGACACTGTAATCAGAAATTGAATTATGTACATGCATATGCCCTGATTCATATTCAGATATAGTTGATATTAATTTCTTCCTCCCTACATTAAATTAGAGCCATGCAAAGCAATACGCAGTTCTAATTAAGTCAACAGGGATCATATCCTGCTGATACATAGTCTATCAGAATATCAATAGAGTAACAGCCCACATGCAGCTTGAAACACGTCTAACTAAATCACTTTGCTCATAGAAATGCAACATGAAAAAAAGACTTCTTCCAAAGCTTTATCTTCTACCATAAAGTCATCATATAATGTTTTATAGACCCTTGTTTAAAAATGAAAAATTGCACGTCATTGGGCCAGACACTCAACAACACACATTCCCTTGCCCACATAAACTGAGGCACACTTGTTTATGCTTCTATAGTCTTGTATAGGTATCCTCACAGGCAGCTTTTTCCTCTTTTCTTTGGACTGAATCTGGTCCTTGACCATAAACCGGCCTCTTGAAAAAATAGAAAATGGCCAAAATGAACCTTTCTTGTAAAAAAAAAAAACAAATAAAAAAGACTCACTTATTAAACTCAGACCAAACCACACAAGAATAGTAACTGAGGACAACACAGACACACAATGATTAGTCCTCATACAAATGAGGTCACAGACGCTTTGCAAACAAAAGTACCTTTAAGGGGTTTCAACAACACAAATGTCACAGAATAACAAGGTGGGTGGGCTTTATTTCACGGTGAACTGCCCTCAGTAATTATTGGTTAACTGTAAGTTGACATTAAAATCATTGATCCCATGTAACATGTTCTAGCTACCAAAAATTAGCATGTTTAGTGGAAAATACCCCTGGGAGAGAATGCTTGTGCAACACGTTGTCTTAAGTAGTGATCCATAATAAATTTCAGCTTTAAGGCTAATCATTGTGGTTTATTATTTTTGGGCTGCCAGAGGGGTAGGTTATTCTGGTTTCCCTTCACTTTGTGTAAAACATGTAACTGAAGTTGGGAGAGGATTTTAAGTTGGTATTAGGTGCTAGTAAGAGTTTCAATGGCCTCTTTGAAAATTGAAGATTTCACCATGGGAGAGATTTTCCACATGATCAAGTGACACATTATTTGTTCTTTTCCACAGCTGAACTTTTTTTTTCTGAAATGAAGGTAAGAGGAACATTTTCTGTGTAAAGTTAATGCTATATTTGACTCATGCTCTCAGTAGTTCATGCAAACTAACTTACAGTATGTACATGCATAGATACTGTACAGCACTGGTTCTCTATGTCAAACTTGGCAAATGCGAAGTGGGGTTAGTGTATTATCAAATGTATTCACTCACTTATTCAAACTAATGTAGGAAGGCCTTCGAAATGATTCTTATGGCTAAAGTTCCACCTAACCATGCATCCTCTAACAGACAAAATGGGTTGTTCTTTGGAGCTCAGTGGATTAAAGCTAAACTTACTTACCTTGTTTAAAAAGTAAAGTTGAAAAATGTTCTATAATCACCTACTTAGTTGGATTATAGCAAACTGGAAGATATTAGGGACAAATTCAACCGAATGTGTGAGATGAAATGGTGTAAAGCAAGCTGCCATTGGACTCATAAGCAAGGGAGACATGTTCTCTAGAGTAATGAATCACCTTTATTTGACTGGCAATCCAGTGGATGAGTCTAGATTTGGCAGTTGCCATGAGAGCACTGCTTGTCTGTCAACTGTAATGTTTGGTGGAGAAAAAAGACCTTTGGTGCATGACTGTATTGCCACTTATGTCTGTGCAGTTTGTGTAAGGCAGCAAGAAGTTTGCAGACACCGACTGTCACTGTTTAAAAGCCAGATTCCCTTTTAGGCTCTACTTGCAACCAGAAAGAATAAATAAACATCTTTTTATTTTATTTTAATCTGAACTTTATTTGATCATGATATAAATTTACAAAATTTTATTTCTACAGTGTTCTGGTGTTTTCTTTGCAAGGACAATCGCTCCAAGTTTCTGTTTTGAATCTTTTGACAAAAGTCACACCTTCTGGAAAAAAAATGAAGTCTCATCTGTTTTGAAACCATTTTCATACCAGAAATAATTGAAGGATTATTTAGTCTGATATGAACAGTGGCGAACTATTTCTGCCAGACCATTTTTCAACTTACTGGTCTACACACATAGTTTTGATATTGGTAATGATACTGTGCTATGTTTTGGCATTTTTAAAGCAACTTATTGATTTCTTTCATTAAAACTGAATCTGGATAAAGCAAGCTTTAAGATTTTTCAGATCATTTCAAAATATAAGATTATTAAACATAGCAGATGAATACTTGTAATCCTGTTTTTATTAAAACCAAAATAGATACCTGTTTGTGCAAGTAATTTATAGATTTGTTGAATAGCAGTGATAACAGGTATCCTCACTGTTATGTCCAGTGACTAAACCTAGATTTTTCTGCATTTCATACATATAAACAAGCAACAGAAAGTTCTGTAGAAAGCTACCTGTCCCAATGAGACCTTACTTTGTGTTACCCAATGTGAATGTGAAATAGGGCTCCAGTAGAAAATGTCATGAGACTGCAAATGCAAGTATTGCTGTAAACTATTTTTTTCCTGATACAGATTTTATAAGGAAAAAAACTGCTTTGAGTGTGACAGCAACTTACTTCCCCTTCACTTCTAGAGCTGGTATTTTAATGTTTCTGCGCACACTCGACTGGGTGTGTCACTTCAATCAAATACACATATAAACAAATACATACTGTACTGCATTTTTAGTGAAATACACATTCCCTGGTAAGCACACACTTCCCATGACTCATTTAAAAGCTTTTGTTTTGACATTTTCCTGATTTTAATATAAATGTTTTTTTTGCTGACTTCAGATCAATTATTCATGAGTTGCCATTTCCCATTTACCTAATCCCCATTAGGTGTCTAAAATCTTCCTTTGGGGATTAACTCGGTGACTGTGATAGAGTTTATCCTTGGTTTGCCAAATACTGATTTGACAGCCGTTCTGTCTAATGTTCAGCAAGACAGATAATGGCAACAGGGGAAGTTGAAGATGATCTCTTGGCCTCTCTCCAGCACAGACGTATCAAAACAGTACCCATTAAGAGCCTCACAGTTTCCAGGTTCCTGGGCTCAGAACAGGGAAGTGGTTTGTGTAACAGAAGGGTATTTTCCAATCAGTATCATTATGAATATTTTGGGTGAGCTTCCGGGAAGTAGAATTGTGCTTCAGTACAATAACTCCAAGCTATAGTAACTAAGGTTAAAAGAGAATATCGGCTTCACTTCAGTCAGGTGAGTCCACAGAAAATGTTCTAAAATTTCTTGGTGAGAGTTTTAATGTTTATAGAAAAGGTGAAACATGTTCTTTTGTTCTCTTTGGCCGGCAGTATGACAGTCAGACTCTGTTATTGATGCCAGTGTTTTTGTGCCAGTCTTTCTTGTTGCTAAATTCTAAATACCGAGCTCAACTGAGAAACATGCAATTTCCAGATTTCTAGATATTTGAAGGTTTTTTTAATATATCAGCCACCTAATGGAAAGGTTTAGTTTGAGGCTAGGAATTATATGAACAGTTGAATAATGAATGGTAGTTTAATCTTTGTATGAAAATATATTTTTTGTATTTTTCAGGTTCTCTTTGTTATGAATTGTATTCATAAGTTGGAATTTTGAAAAAAAAGGCTTGTAAACATTGAAAACATTAAACCTTGTGTTGAAGATTACATTACCCAGTAAGAAAAATGCATTTCAACCATTAGTGAATTAGCTCCAGAAAAAGGACATTTCAATCACTAAATTAAACAAATGAGCTGAACAAAAGGTGGATGGATATCCTTTTTTTTTTTTTTTGGAAACGACCGAAAAGAAAAAATAAAATGACTGCCTTTTTAAACACTTTTGACATTTCACTAGAGACATACACTTAGCACCATCTTCATGCACAGCCTCTCCACCAGCTTTGCTTTACATTGAACAGACACAGTTTTCCCTTAATCAGTCACAGTGTCAGAGTTGAGGAGGGAGCCAGACAGACACAAACTGAGTGTAGCTTTCAGAGGAGGACACGAACAGACACATCCATACAACTGCTTTTACTTTACAAGGCTAGGAATGAGACCACATGATTTCCTTTTTTTCTGGCAGCACTTTCTTCTAATGAATGTCACAATCCAGGCTTTCCAAGCAGGTGGACAATAATATTCCTTTTATGTCACTGACTAAGGTTTAAATGTTGAAAAACACATCATTGTAAACACTGTCTAGGCCTTTCATATTTAAAATTTACTTAAAGGACAGCTGGAATTATCTAACCTTGTTTATATTTTATGTAAAAGAAACAGGTCAAGTTTTGAAGTAAAACTAACATTTGTATTTTCAGTCATATGATTTGTTCAGAAGCAGACTTTTCCTTCATTGTCTGTATTTTTAACATTTTCCCTCATGTCCAGAAAAATGATGTTTGATATTCAGTGTTTTAATAGTTATGAGGAAGACTACTTGCGAAGGTCAAAGGGGTTTCCAAGAATGCTGGGATGGCACAGTAGAAAGAAAAAAGTTTTGTTTTTTTCAAATAACCTTGTTAATTCTTTCAAACCCCTTAGAATTTAGAGGATGTTGAAGATGGATTATAAAACAGGATGGTTGGAATAGGACAACATTTATTGTAACTAATGGCATTTCTTCCATAAATGATGCTCTGGGCGACTCACTTCTGCTGAACTCCATCTACTTATAATGCAGGAGATTTTCTACATTCTGGAACAAGATACAGTGTTGTCTCGTTATGAATATGCTACTCACTCAGGCACTAATTCTCCATGTATGGGACTTAAGTAACAAACAATAAACAGCTTGTTGAGACCCCAATGCCAGGTAATTACAGAATTTTATTTTAATCTAATGTTTGTGCCTCCCTCTTTCTATTGCCTTCGTGAAAATTGCCCCAATGGCCCTATCAAAAATTGCCACTGGTTATTTTAATGAAGAAGCAGACTGTTGGGTTGTTCAGAATATGCAGTTTAAACTTAAGTATATTTAGCCAACCAACCCACAGGATATGATATAAAAATGTATATCTTTAAAAAAATCTGTGAAAAAGCAAGTTGTTCAATGTATTCATTTATATGAAAAAACAAATAGCTATGTACCTTTTTATGTTTTAGGACATTGTTATAACTGGTATATTATTCAAGAGTTTATGTTTTTTTTTTTTGCAATCACTTGGCACATCTAGATACCAGACATTATACCCATAGATGGAGACTGGAGACATTTGTTATAATCAGTAGTCAGATCTTTTCCCAGACTTTTACAGTACCATTATTTCGTAAGAAAATGCTATAATTCAAATAATTCAATTTTAACTGTGTTTTGGGTTGTTGTCCTGCAGTAAAATTAATGTTTGCCCTAGTTTGACCCTCACAATGTTCATGTAGCTAAAGCTATCCTCCTATTAACCATGACTAGCTTCCATGAACTGTCTGAAAAAAAATGTTTGCCATACTGACTATCCATCCATCCATTGTCTTTACACCCTTGTTCCTAATAGGGTCGGGAGGGTTGCTGGTGCCTATCTCCAGCTGCGTTTCAGGCAAGAGGCGGGGTACACCCTGGACAGGTCGCCAGTCTGTCGCAGGGCAACATAGAGAACACAGGGCAAACAACCATGCACACACACATTCACACCTAGGGAGAATTTAGGGAGACCAATTGACCTAACAGTCAGCCGGAGAACCCGGAGAGAACCCACGCATGCACAGGGAGAACATGCAAACTCCATGCAGAAAGACCCCGGGCCGGGAATTGAACCCAAGACCTTCTATGGTGTACCCAGGACCTGTACGGTGGCACAGCTGGTAGGGCTGTGCCACTGTACAGCCCGCCATACTGACTAATTTTTGATAAATTTTACTATATGATCTTTTGATTCCTGATGTCCATTGGCTTTACCAGGGATGGACCTCTCAGGTGCCTCTATGATTCTCCTTGTGCCCTTGCTCTGGGGAATTTCTTGGAAAATTTGCAGTTTTAAGTTAATATAAAGCAGATCATGCCTTGAAAAATATCCCACCTTTATGCTGTGATAGAATTAAATTGCTCTTTGTTAGGGGTGAGGGAACACAATGCAACCCTTTTTAAAATTTAATTTGTGAAACTTTTGAAAATCATAAATCATTTTCTTTTATTTGGGGAGTATAAAACTTTTGGGAGGCATTATATGTGCACCAATCGAGCAGTAGACAAGGTATTGCAGAGCTTGCCTTATGATATACCAGAAACACAATTACCTGTACTGGAAGGCATGTCTGATTAGAGTTGGAATGAACATATGACTCATGATGGGTACACCATAGTTTTGTATTTTTATCTTGAAAAAACAAATAAAAATTCTGTTAAGTAAAAAAATTTACTCCATTCTCTGGCTTTCCAATGGATAACATGACAAAAGGATGCCTTTGTCAAATATAATCGCAGAATATACATTTACATGGAATTGGATTGGATGGATTTTCAGCAGGCAAACATTTAACAGAGCAGATCACATTCATACATGTTTTAGTTTAATATTTTTATATTCAAATACAAAATAGATAAACATCTAGCAAAATTATATTATAATATATCAAAAATGTTCACTGTCTCAGCAGTCTTTTCAAAATATAATAGTTTTCTCAACTTTACAGTATGACTAACGTTTTATTTTTCATGTTCATAAAAGCATGCACACCATTAAAGTTGTTTTTGAGCAAAATGTGCTAAATGAAAACAGAACATAGATTTCAATTAGTCACCTTTTTCTTTGCCTTGACTTCTTTCATTATATGAGATGGATCTTTCAAACTGGAAGAATCATTGATTCTGTGTATTTAGTAGTTTTCTCAGTACAGGTGTTGCTTCTACCAACCTAAGATGCATCAAGCTCAATAATTAAGGATCACACAAATCATTTAGCAGATGTTCAACTAAGGAAATCTTTCAAAATAAGACTAGAGTGAATGAATACTGTATTTGCGTATGTCACAACTTACTGCACCAATGAATAAAAACACTGCAAGCTAGGCTTTGCATAATCACACTAATCTCTGTTCAAGGATACCAACTTCACTTTTTATTGGTGTTAAGAGTGTGGGAACTTTCTAGAATGATGATTGCTCAAGTAGTTGGAACTGCAGCGCATCTTAATGCCTGCTGCTGATGAGAAGTAATCACTGAAGGTTAATAAGGTTGTAAAGCACTAATCAGGTTTGTTGGTGCCTCTTTGCCTTTTATTAATAAAGGTAATGAAGAAAGAAAGGTGAAACTTTATTCGTTTATGAAGTGAAATGCAACAACAATAAAAAAAACCCCTCTATTTTCATTAACCCATGGTTCTGTGGATTTGTGTTTAGAAATTAGTTTTTTTAACATATCCTAAAAATACCCCCCAAAAAGTTTAATTTTATTTTTTACTTTTTATGTACTTTGTTCCTAAT
>JAUZNJ010028592.1:21716-41464 GCA_034780135.1 Jordanella pulchra | reverse complement strand
AGACGCGGCTCCACCGCGGTGAAGCTGGATCAGTACATGCAGATCAAACCGTACGCAGGGATGCCCAAGGAGGTTCTGCTGCTGCACTCCTCCAAGGCTCGGTACCGGGTCCCCAGAGAGATCTTGTTCTGGCTGATAGTGTGTTGCACCTTGGCGCTGGTGGCGGTCACCATCGCCATTATCGTCATGTCCCCCCCGTGCATGGGCTGGTGGCAGATCACCCCGGTCTACCAGGTCTACCCCCGGTCCTTCAAGGACTCTGACGGGGACGGAGTGGGAGACCTCAAAGGTAGGAAACCAGAACCCGTCAGGAAGCAACATGGATCTCGCTTCTATAATTTACTGCTCTATATGGGCAAATGTGACATATTTATAAAATGTAAAGATGAGGGAGAATTAACCCCCTTGACTCTGATCCACCAAAATATAATCTTTTTCCACATTCAAAAATCACATCACTTATATAGATTTATAGAAATCATCTATTGTGGAAATAAACCTATTTAACCTGAACCTTCGCTCGCAGATAAAGAAATATTAGTGAAACATGGTGGCGGCAGCAGCATGCTATGGGAATGGCTTTGGCTGGCAGGGACATAAATAGAAGAGAATTCTGTTTGGAAGTTTCTAATCACAACAGGACAGCCAGAGCTTGTATGATTTGTTTATGAACAAAGCAAAACTATTCTGATCCTTTTGGGAGTTTTTAACCTTTTAAAAGTAAAAGATTTATTTTATTTTATAAATCTTACTTAAAGATCACAACAAAGTAGACTTTAGGATCACATGTTGTCCTTTTATAACTACAGTAAAACGGTTGTGTTTAACCGGATAATAAAATGTTAGTTGATAATTTACTTTAATTAAAGATTAATTATTGTTTTATTTGTCCAGGACAGGTCAGTGAATATTGACTGTAGTTATTACAGTGGTTTTAGGCAATTCATTAAAAAAAAACAACATTAAAAGCAATTTAATAACCAATTTGCAAGTGATTCAAATACCTGGAATCATGGTTGCTGTGGTTTGTCTGCCACTCAGGAATTAAGGAGAAGCTGGATCACTTCCTGAACCTGAACATCAAGGCAGTGTGGATCAGCCCTTTCTACCGCTCCCCCATGAAAGACTTCGGCTATGATGTGGAGGATTTCCGAGACATCGACCCGCTCTTTGGAAACATGCAGGACTTTGAAGAACTTCTGGCCGAAATGCACAACAAAGGTTTGTTTTTGCAGAGATGTGGGATTTTCTGCTTTGTTGTTAGCTTGATTGACATGTTTGATACGATGATGGGTCTTTTCCCCTCCACAGGTTTAAAGCTGATTATGGACTTCATTCCCAATCATACCAGTGACCGCCACCGCTGGTTCAACCTGAGCAGGACCAGAGATCCTCACTACAAGGATTACTACGTCTGGACGGACTGCAGTCCTGATAATCCAAAGCCTAATAACTGGGTTTGTGTTTGTGCTCCAGCTGGATGTGCTGACCTGTAAAATATCCATCTGATCTATCAGAGTTAATCTCAGTCTTCACCTTTCATGCAGGTGAGCATCTTTGGAAACTCATCGTGGACCTACGATAAGGTCAGAGGGCAGTGTTACCTTCACCAGTTCCTCAGTGAGCAGCCAGACCTAAACCTAAGGAACCCGGATGTCGTCCAAGAGATCGTTGTAAGATTACAGCCGCTCACAGATGACCTGACTGATGTCTAGGAGAACTTTACTTGCAACTTATCCAAAATGACAGCAGTTGAGTTCAAAACAATAGCAGTCCAATCAGGCTAACTGGATTCCCACACAGCAAATCCTTTATTAGTTGGCATAGACCAGTTGGAAACCATGGAGGACAACCAGAGAATACCATTCCAATGCATGGAAGAAGGTTTGAAGTTAACAGTGAGTATTGTCACCATTAGAAATGCCCGAATGAGGCTAATCTATTAGCAAGAAGTCCCTGCAAAGTCACACTATTAGAAAAAGATAATATGATTTATCAACTGGCTCAAAGAGATGGAGAAACATTTTCTCCGTTTGTTGCTAGGAAAGAAAATACGCATGGAGATAGTAAGTGGAAGGAGGGAATGTGTATTTCAGACAGATGTGGTGGGAAACAGATTATAAAATCTTGTTTTCCTGTAACAAGTCCCATCAATTCGATTGAGCAGTTTCTAAATCGCATCTGCATTGCAAGGATTAAAACAAAAAAGAGCCATTAAGAAAAAAAAGATTTCCATTCATTCATTAAGGAAATAAATAAACAGCTTAGAATATGATTGAACCAACAAAAATTACAAGGATCCTGATTAAAAGCAGGCCACAAAAACCAACCACGCTCACACACCCACTCTGGGTTAATATGTCCAATTACAAAATCTCGGACATATTTTAGTTGACTTTCATATTTTTAAACTACAAGAAGAAATTGAAGTAATTCTAAATGTAAACGAATATCTTACTAATTAACTTCTATTCATTTGTAGCTCCTACGCCCCAGATACAAGTTAGAGGTTTCTTTCTGGGTCCAAATGCCACAGACACTACATTAAAGCCACAGTCCACTCTAGAGACAGTGAATCATGGTGGATCAAGAATAAGAACAAGAATATGGGGATGTTTCATTAACAATGGTGTCTGTTCCATTTAGGGCACAGAAGGATTCAGGAATCGGTTTGCAAATAATAAAAAAAAAAACATTTGAGGAAATGCTATCAAGAAATGTGCTTTAAGAAGACAACAACACCAAAGACGTCTACAAGTCAGTAGCATTTTGGTTCCAAGTCAGCAAAATCTGATTCATTAGCTGAAACCTGTGGCCAACATCTGAAGCGAAACAAAGAAATGTGGAGGAATTGTAAGGTGGTCGACTCTAAGCCACAAAGATATGAAGCTGTCCTAAAAATCAATGGTTTGATATCAGAATATTAGTCAAGAATCCTTACATTTTTTTCAGTTTATTCAGTAAATATTTGGGACAAGTTTTAACTTAATTTTCTGTGAAACAATTAAACGATTGATCGGTTTATATTTTTGGCTTGATTTATAATGTAATGTGCAGTATTTCCAATGGATGGAAATAAAAGCTACTCTAAGCATTTTGAAATCAACTGATGTCTTAGAACACGTTTCCTTTGAACACAACTGTTTGTGCAATCTGACACATCAATGTAAGAGAAATTCATTCGAACTTTAGTCTTGTTTTTTTAATGAACATACTGTTATAATAAAGAGGTACTTTCCTATTTCCCCTGTAGGATCTTATTCATTTCTGGCTGGAGAAGGGAGTAGATGGGTTCCGGATGGATGCAGTGAAGCACATGCTGGAAGCAGCACATCTGAGAGACGAGCCACAGGTGGATCCAGACATGCCACCGGTGAGAGTTTCCTCTGTTAATCAAATCAACTCCTCCTCGCATTTGATCACATTACAATGCATCAATTTCTGCATTTAAAGCTGCTTCAAAGAATGGCTTTAATTATTGCGTTTGATTTTGTGCTGGAAGGGGAATGTATGCCACCGTTTGATGGCACTTCTAAATAATTTATTTCAGAATTTAGAATTTTTTTTTCCAATTTTCTTGTTGGACACAAGGACACAGCATGATGCTGCTACCAACAAGGTTCTCCCTAGTTTCTGCTTTTTGGACTTTAAAACATGAAACACATGTCAGGAACACCTTCTTCCGCTTTTATAAACTGTAATCCCTGAACTTTAAACTGGAGTTTTAATGATTTCCCTGTTGTAGAAATAAGATTTTTATTTTTGCCACATATGCGTCACATTGCTAGACTACACAGGAGTTACCATAGACTTGTTGGTTTATTGTTCTCCATCTCTATCCTGTCCGGTTTTAGGTGGATGATCATGTCTTTGTAGGTCTGCAGCGTTTTTAACATTTGCATAATGGAGGACACAGAGCTCCATGGGATGCTCAAAGCTTGGTACATAACCCAGCGTTAAACTTCCCTGCAGCTTTCTACCCGCTCTGGCTGCTTAGCCTCTTGGTCTCCATGACGCTGTTTGTACACTAATGTTTCACAGAACGACATGTGCTCATTTCCCTTGAAAATCCAATCGGTTACTTTACAAATGGGTTTCTAGAAACATGAATACATTTCTAGGGCACTGTGCTATCAGAGCTCATGGGAAGTATAACAAAGTCCCATCCACAGGATGTTCTCATGGTTATATGACACTAAGACAAAGTAGCGTCGATCTTTTCCTGCGTTCTCAGAAAATCTTCAGCTTTTGTTCGTTGTGTTAAATTTTAATTGGCTCTGTAACTTCCACTGCTCAAAGTGCAGCTCAGTTAACAATCCCTGCTCTGACCTTCAGTTATATAATCCTGATTTTATTTCATTGACTCATAAGTGGCATGTCAGAGTCCAGATTAAGAATAATGAGATGCATGAAAAGCAGCAGCGTGGGCAGAAACACCTCCACTGACTAAAGCTGCTGCAAGAAACCATAACAGCTGAGTGGGAGGTTTCACACTGTACATGCTGTGCCATTTATTATTTATTTCTGGCTTAAATGTCAGGTTCATCCTGTGCTTTTCTTAAGAAAACACTGTAATTGCAATTCAAATACTTAATGACACACTCTGGCTTAAATAAAGAAAACCTTGCGGAGGCTGTTTTTTTTTTTTTCCAACAGAAAAGATTAGTGGAAAAGAAGCATATTTTAGAGGATTAGCAAGTCACTGGGATTTACTGACCACTGTGGACTAATGCTATAATACTGGGCCTGACTCAGACCTGTTCTTTACACTGAGGGGTTCTCATACTTAGACATCTTTAGACTTGGGTGATATTTATAAAGGTATTTAAAGGGCCCATGATGAAATCAGAAACGCGACAATAAAGTGATTTATCTGTAGCTTTTTATAACAGTGTTTATCTGCCCTGTGAGTTCTGCTTAAATCGATGGTAACGGCTAAAAATATCACCGATGGTTAGTAAGAACGGCTCGTTTGTTCACCGACGACGTAAGCTGAGTGGTCTGGGGTTACCCAGGACACATCAGCTGTTAGTCACTGGAACATAGAGGTGATTGATTCAGTTAGACGTGCAGCATCAGGTGTTGGTAGAGTTTGACATGTTGAAATGAAGATAACTTCTTTTCTGAACTATTTCTCTTCCGTACTCTTTTAAAAGATACTGAACCGTAAAGCTAGAGCAAAGCTTTTGTCTGAACAATCCTTATGGGTTTCTGTCTTGGAGTCTTTGTGTATTTGGCTTCTACTTGCATTCCATCTACCTGCAGCTGGCCTCTGTGCTTTGGCCTCAGAGAGGGGCTGATTTACAGACAAGCTCTCCCTTATTCCCTTTAGTCTGACAACAAAAAAAAGTAAAACTAGTGAGTCCTTTCTGCACATACACAACCTTATCTCTACAAACCTGTTTAAATATTGCATTTAACATCTTTCTATTTAAGGAACTGGTAACTACAGAGTGGGACCTGCATCATGACTACACCACCAGTCAGGTGGGTTTGCACGACATGCTGAGAAAGTTCAGGGCAGAGATGGATACCTACAGCCGGGAGCCTGGCAGATACAGGTAGGAGTTTATGCAAACTACCCCGATGAAAAGAATGATCCAATTAAACCTCATTTTTAAAACTCCAATCATCCATTGAGTAAAAAAAAGGAACGATTGTTTATTCTGGTGATTTAAGTAAAAAAGGAAACATATTTATTCATTACACAGAAGGATGAAATAATTCAAGTGTTCATTTGTGTTAATTTTGATTAAAAAAAATCCCCAAAATCTGTTTCTTTAAGTATAATGCTTATGCTAGACCACTACTAAATACTTAGTTGGAGTTGCTGCATCAGTTCAGCATTGAATAGAGAAGATCTCAGCACATCCACAGCCTGATCCTAGACTCTGGATCCACAGATCCACATTCCCATCCTAACCCAGGACAAACAACCCTCAGCCTGTCTCTTGTACGTTATCTTTCTAACCTTTGCAGTATTGTCCAGAGGAGGGTTAGAGACATCATAGCCGACTATGTAGTCAAGCTGGAGGCCACTATTAAAGCAACCTCAGCCGTACCACAGAATAACGGCCTGCATGCTGCTCCACATTCATGCAGTAATTTGGGTCAAGAGGAGGAAGAGCCTGCTGGATTCTGTAACTCTCTACTCTTTCTGATTCTAGAACCTTGATTTCCAAATTAAACGTGAACTGAATGAATTATCTGAAAACAGGACTTGTCTCATCACTCGAACATTTGGCTAGAATACAAACATTCCTAACCATAGACACAATGGTAAAAAATAAAACAGCATTAAAAATCAACGTGTTTTCAGTTTATTCTATTTGTAATTGATGCTTTAATACATTTAAACACATAAAAATGCCTCATGCTGCTCATTTTTATTGTTTAATGTCTTTAAAGAATTTTAAGACTCCATAATTGTTGATCTGTGATGAACACTAGATTAAAAAAGGGATTTTAATATCTTTTCTAAGTGCTTTATATCTACATTTAAACCATCCATAATGCTGAACTAATGACATGTGCCTCTTGGTTTCCATGTTTGAATATTGACCAGAAAAGAACCTGTTCCTGTTATTCTGCAGGTTCATGGTGACCGAATCCTACGATTATCAGGAGGTGGAGAAGACTATGATGTACTATGGAACTCCACTGGTTAAAGAAAGTGACTTCCCCTTCAACTTCTACCTGCTGGACCTGCCTCAAAACACCAGCGGCTGGTGGGCTAAACATCTGGTGGACTTCTGGATGTCCAACATGCCCAAAGGAAAATGGCCCAACTGGGTGGTAAATATTTGTTTGTTTGTTTTTTTCTTTGACATAAAAAAGAAAAACTCCTGTTGCACCTTCATAAATATGTTGCAATATTGTTTTCATACAAGATGATTAAAAAAAATAGATAAGATCCAGATTTCCCAGGGATAAGTAGGAAGAGCTTTAGGTTTATAGTGCTGAGCTGATCATTTTCAGCATTTATAATCATAAACCACAAGGTCAATTTTTTATACTGCAGTTGGTTTAGATAATCTCTTTATCTCTCTTTTTATATTTTCACCACTCTGTGGGTTACAAAGGTTGAAAGAGTTGTCGACAATGAATGTTTTCTGCAGTATTAGTTGTCTTCCGAAAAAAAAAAATGTACAGAAAGAAACCAGCTGATGAGAAGCGGATGATTTTTCATTTCGATCAGCCCTGACCAGAGGCCTGCTGAACGGAAATCAAAACATCTTCAAAATTTCATCTTTCAAAGGTCCTGTTATCAGGAAGTGACCACTGTACTGAATGTATACAATACTGATTCAAAATAAGTGACTGTAGGAGGTTTAAGGAGAGCTTCTGAATGCAAACAGAAATGGGAGACAACAAAACAAAAGAGATATTTATTGTAAACAACCATTAAACTAAAATAGGACATTTATCAGCTGATAAAAGTTTCCGATCATAGCTCATAAAAACAAACAAAAAGAAAAAAAAAGAATCCTGTGCCATTATTGTGAAGGACCACAAAAATAGTTTTTTTTATGTTTGATGCTAGTGGAGGGCTGCTACTGGTGTCCATCTTTGAAAACTTTCATCGCCACCCAACTGTTCTTAATTGGATTTAGATCAGAGAAAATTGCATAATAAAAAAAAAAAATCAGATTTTTTTCTTAAATTTTTTGCTCCTTTCTTGTTAGAAACTGACTTAGAACCTTAAGCACCAACAGTACAAACGTCTGAACAAAGAACGTTTCTCTGTTTATCCTGTTCTCAATCGAATATAGACGCTTGTGCTATAAATGCTAATCAGTAAACTGTAATGATGAATTTGTTTAACATTAAATGAAACTCGATTTTACAGGAACTACTTTAGGCTCATAGGAGAAAGGCTGCAAAAAATATGAATAGTTTTCATATATCTTTGAGAAAAAAACAATCATCTTTATCGTTCCTTCTCTCCTCCGGTCATCAGGTGGGGAACCATGACAGGCCCAGAATCGGTTCCAGCGTTGGTCGGATTTATGTCCGCGCTATCAACATGATGCTACTGACTCTCCCCGGCACGCCAACAACATACTACGGCGAAGAGATCGGCATGGAGAACATTAACATCACACAAAGTCAAGTACAGGACCCTGCTGGGAAATACAATGTGGTCAGTAGTCGACAGCCTGAAGAAAAGACACACAAACAAAACTGTGCAAAAATAGGAATTTAATTGGAGAACATGAAAAGTTTATATAAAAGTTTTGCTGTCGGTTGTTTATTTTTTTTTTAGATAGAAATGAATAGTTTTACTGTTTAGAAGGTGAAGAGTAATTGTTGCTGTTCTGAACCCAGAGTCTCAGTCGGGACCCTGAGCGATCTCCAATGCAGTGGAGCAGTGAGATGAACGCAGGCTTCAACAGCAAATCTAACCTCACCTGGCTGCCTGTTCATCCCGACTATCAAAGTGTCAATGTGGAGGTAAAAAAAAAACTGAGAAAAGCTGCGATGAAAGCTGCTCTGCTGATGTCTGATGGCTTTTCTTTCTTTCCTCCCCCTCAGCTTCAGATGGAAGACGAAGGCTCCGTCCTCTCTCAGTACAGCTTCCTGAACGGCCTTCGACAGTCGGAGCTGCCGTTTCTGCGCGGATGGTTCTGTTATGTCCTCACTGATACCGACGTCTTCTCTTACCTCAGAGAGCTGGATGGGCACAAAGAAGCTTACCTCATAGTGATCAACTTCGGCAAAGGATCCAGCACCACCGATCTCTCTGCTATACAGGAGCTACCTGAGCAGCTGAAGGTGCTGATGAGCACAAACCGAGCCAACGACAACAAAGTGTTTCAAAAATCTCACATCTTGACCGAACCAGGAGAGGGTTTGATCATCCGCTACTCCACCTACACTCGCTTTCATCCCAACCATCCCGCAGAATGCTACGTCTCTGAGAAGGCTTGCTATCTGGAGACCATCGGCATTCTTTATAAATGCTAAAGCTAACGGTTCATCCTCACAGATCAGTCGCCACAGATTTCAGTTCAGATGGGATGATGTGATACAATAAAGCAAACTATTTTCAATGAATGAGCTGGAGGTGTTTTTCTTTTTTAAACATGGAGTAAAAAAACTTGATCATCAGTGCTGCAGGTATAGATCTTTATTCATTCATTTCTGCCCTTTGACAGCTGGGTTAGCTCTTCCTCCTGCGTCGAGGCAGCAGAGCATCCAGGCCCAGCTCTGCATATAGAAATGCAAGCTTAAACGCCTCCTGGATTAGGAAAAAAAAAAAAACAGCAGTTATTAAAACATTAGCTTATATCCTTTTATTGCATAAAAAAAAGGTTTAAAATGCACAAAATTTTACTAACATAGAACCTATTAGCTGCTCTTAAAAATCTTATCCCAGCAAATGAATATGATGCTACTTCTACTCCAACCTATTAGTTCTTATTCAATGTACTGATACTTAAAAAGCTTTAAAATGCTCACATAAAGCTTTTAAATGTGAATACAATAACTTCAGTTATGCCATGTTGGTTAGTTTTATATAAAGGCATAAAGCCCTTTCAAAGCTTCCTTAAATGGTGCAGTTCATACCAAACACTCATCATTTAGGTTGTACTCTTTCTGGGCGAGATCGCTTTTTACAACTCCAATGATCTATTTTAGAAATTGTTACTAAGTTTATGTGTATTTTTTCCAGCCAGGCAGAAATCAGGCTGGAGATTTTAATGATACCAGAGGTTGTATCTGTTCTGGGATTATTGGCTGCTTGCATCACCTAATTCTGTATAAGACTGAACAAACACCTTCGATTAAAGGACATGGGTTAAGATGTTTAAAAACAACAAAGGCTAAAGTCAAAAAGAGAAAGATGCTCCAGTTTCACTGTCGACAGTAAATAAAGTTTCCTCAGTTTATTTCCATAGCCTGTCATCTCAATGTTCTTCACAGACTCACGTCAATCATGACAGATTGGTTAAAGGTTTTCTGTCTAATGAAACATTTAACCAGGAGATTGGACTGAGCAGAAAAGAACTACTCTATATGTTCTTTAACTCTGCAGCAATCCCCAACAGTGAGCATGCATGCGGCGACAGAGGAGAGAAAAAACCTTTTAAAAGTAAACACCTCCAGCAGAACCAGGCTCGTTGCGAGCGGCTGAATGAGACTGAAAACACAGAAACAGAGACGCGAAAAGGACAAAGAAGCGCCGATCCCGTCCCTGTTAGAGAAGGTAATGCTAGACTAGCAAAACTAGCAGCAGGTTCATGGATCAGACGTGACAAAGGTTGAGCTACTGTGTTACAGCGAAGAGGAAAATGTTTAAGGTCAAAGTTTTCAAACCTTAACTTCACTGCATGAACTCATCCGATGTGTCGGTGGTGACACAACCACACATCAGAACTGCTTTTGGAATAAATCCCTGCTTACCTTATTTTTTTACATTTTTTATCAACTAATTAAAAAATATATAAAAGACTTGCCTAAAATTTGTTCAATTTGATAAAAACGTATATTTCTGCAAAGAATGGAGGTCAGATATCCAGCCTGAAATAACCCAGGACTTTTCAGAAGAGTGGTGTCTCTGCAAACCCGCTAAAATAGACATTTAAAATCATGAGTGGGGGTGCATGCATACGTTGGAGATTCACATACAGTTTTAAAACTGTTCAAGGAATTATTTTATACATTCAAACCTTCAAAACCAGTTTTAACTCCAGTCAAGTTGTGTAATCCATCTAACCTTTCCTCCCCATTCAACGTTAAAGCAGAAAATGACAGCATTCGTACATCTGAATGATGCTTTATTAAAACTCCCCACTACTTTCCAAAAACACGTCTCACCTCGTGCAGCGTCTGCACTAAATCATCTGGTCCAAGATGATTTACTCCAGGCTGGACATTCAGGATAATGTTTGGCGCTGGTTTACAGTCTAAAGGACAAAAACAAACCAACACAAGTGTAATAAATGTAAAACATTAATCTTCATGTAAAAACAGCAAATCTCTACGTCTAACTGTCCACTCCATATTAACCACCTTTCTCTCTTTTTTCTTTTTTTGTTGAGGTACAGCCTGATTCACAAGTGCGGTCCTGACCTTGACAGCTCCCAGTCTGTGGAGTCTAATCTCTTGCTCTGATATACTATCTCTTTACCATGCTAATGGGCCTTTCCACCCGCCATGGATGTGTCTATGCCATCAGCACTTTATCAAAGACTCAGGAGAACAGAGAGAGACAGATTAGGGAGACATCTCCCCGCATACGCAGGCACTGAAGCCGGCTGGTGTGTGTTGGAGAACAACAGGGGCGCGAGATGGTGGAGGAGAGAGATAATATGTGGATTTGAAGCTGAGAGAGAGAGGAGTGTATATAAGGAGTACCACTGGTGGTGAAGGGAGATTATAATTGAGATGGAGAAGGAGCCTGTCTGGGGAAAATGAGAGCAATTAGCTGACACATGCACAGGCTTTACCACAAGGTGACCAATGCTATACTGGGGAAAAGACGTCCCCCAGACACCCATACATCTATTACCGCTGCCTCTACTGACCCTCACATTGACACTACTATTGGGGGCGATGACCCACAGCTATAAAACCTCTGCTGGAGCAGAAATAACTCCTAAAAGAGTGTGGGAAATCTCTGAGGAATTTAAAATGCACCCTAGAAAAAAAAAAAACAAACAAACAAAATAAATGCATTAAGATTGTTTTCACAAAAAACCTGAGAGATTCTATGGAGAAAACGCCAACGACTGGAGATTGCAAATGACAGGCGTATCTACTGGCAACCAGAAAACACTCGGGTAGAAATATTACAGCACGGTTTCTAAACAAAGAGCAGACTTCTAAAAAAAGGACCCTTGCTTTGAGTTGAGAAAGGTGAACAGAGGTGCGTTAGTTACTGCATCAAGGTAACGTCTGGATGTCTAGAAACAGAATAAGTGTCACTTTTATTGGGAAATTATTCAAAAAGTATGAAAGTACCGGATTTTGGCTTGGTGCTGAGGTGGGAATGGATGGCTTTCTTTATTAATCTGGCATATTTGAGGACACCTTCCAGAGGAATCCTGGGATCAGCGCTGTAGGCCGTCAGCAGCATAGATGGGTAGAGCTGTCTCATACACACACAATTAAAGAGATACAGTTTATGAGGAGAACCTTAAACAGTAAACACTGGAACCTAATTAAATGAAGGGTTTGTAAACTTGGAAATTAATTTACATTTCTGTGCAAATGTATCTAAAATATAAAGCTTTTTTATTGTATTGTAGAGATATGTAACAACATAAATCACAAAAGTTAGCTTAACAGAGTGTGACAACAGAGGAATGTGCGGTTCCTGCTGCACGCTGATCATACCTGAGGGGAAATGTTGTGGAGGGGACAGTAAGAGGCGATGATGTGCCTGTGGTTCAGGTCTCCCACCGGGTCCCCCCATTCATCTCTGTCCTCCAAAAGCAGACTGGGTTTCTCCAAGGTTCCCAATACATCGAGGAAAGGAGCCTGTATTGGAGAGGATTTCACATTAAACAGATTCTTTTATATTCAGGATTTGAAGAATGAATTTATATTTAGGCGGGATGGTAAATATCTATCTCACTGTTAGACCAGTTCAGCCAATGAAATCAGCTCTATTTCACAATCTGTTCAGTCTATAAGTCACGTAAGATTTAAAACGGATTATTCGGTAAAAAATGCCAAAACTATAAATCCGAGTACACCAAAAAAATACCCTAATTTTTTTTATTTGATCATAATTAAATAAGATCCTTTCAACAAAGCGACTCTCCTGATAGTATTTCTAGAGTCATTTCTGAGCCCTTTGAGAATTCGTGCAGTGAGCAGACATAACCAGACGTGTGCGCCCTCTGCTGGCAGCACCGTGGAACTATCAGAAAGCCACATACCGACAGCTACTTAATAGAGCCCGACTGTCCTGCCAAGCATCGTGGTAAAGTGGCAGCTCAGAGCCTCCAAGCAGAACATCAAGTGAAAAGTAAATTCTTGTTCCTAACAAACGCAAACATGGATGAAGTATTAAGATAAGAAAAATTTTAACGAAGTAAATTGAAGACGGTTATATGCTAAAACTTGATCATTGGAATGAATTCAAATTAAACACATAAAAATGCTACTACTGGATAAGTGCCCCAATGTTGGTATTATATTCAGAGCACTAATCTTCCTGCAATCAATTAGACCTCTTTTTATTTTTCAAATCTTGTTCTTTTCTTCTTTCTTTTACACTTTTGCTGTAAGCTGCTGACTAGCGTAACCCCATTAGTTCTTATTTACCCATAAAGCACATGCACACCATCAGACCTCTGGTAACGAGTTGTTGTTGATGTAAATGTATAAAGTAGGGATTTATTTACCAACAAACTGAGTAAAAAAAAAAAAAAGAAGCTTGAAACACAAAAATAACAAATAACACACAAGGGGAAATTAGAGGTAATTTTTCAGAAAAAAATCAATTTTCAAGCTTAGTGAGCAACTGTTGTATATCTGAAGTCATATAATGAGACTAAAACACTTTTCGTTTTAAGACTTTTCTATCCAGCCTACAGTAGACAAAGTGTCGCCCACACAGACCCTGCAAACATCTAACGCCTTACTTGAAGCACCACAGCCTGCATCATGTTTGGGCTCCTGTTGCACAGCGCCCCTACTGGCACAGCTCCGGCGCTGCAGGCTGTAAGGGCAGCGAGGGAAGGAGAGGAGACTCCCTGAGAGAAAAGCTCATGGAGACAAGCCTGGAGGTCCTCCACTCCCTTTAACTTCCCTTCTACTTTGGCTTTTCTGTGCCAAGAAAGACCACACTCCCCTCCACCCCTATAGAGAGAGAAAACAAGCAGCACATTCACGTTAGCATAAGGTTTAATGTCCTTCACAGTGCAAGCCTCATCAACTCTTTTAGATTATTTAACATTGTGGGCTCAGAAACAGGATAACAAGACCTGATGATGCGTTTTAGGGGCGTAGTGGGGATGGATATTCCTAATTTGTTGAGTACTTCAGCTGAGTAAGGGGTATTTTTCACTTGTCTCTAAGAGGGCATTCATGCTGAGAGGAAGGTTTTGATAGTAAACTAAATGAATACCGGGGATCCGGTGTTAGTTGCTGACTGTTTCACAGCAGCTACCTTATACTGCACAAACATAGATCCCCCACAGCTCAGCACAGAAGGAAAGAGGAACCATGCTGGATTTGAACAAAGAACTAGAGTGCAAAAGTGAAACCTGAAGTCCAGAGCGGCCAGGATAAATATCCCTTGAAATGTAAGCTTCAGGTACCTTTTTTGACTTTTTAAGATAACATGCTGAAAAAAAAACAAACAAAAAAAACAAAACGAAACAAAGAAAACCTGGATGTTTTTGTTTTGTTTAAATCACAGGAGGCCTTACCTGATGTGACAGTAGGCCAGAGCCCAGCCCTGCTCTAACAGAAAACGTTTCACTGGACAGAACTCCATATTGACATCTCTACCATAAGCGCCGTAAACGTGGACGAGCAAAGGCACCGGGCTCAGATCTTCCACAGGTACTGCATGGAACAGCGTCACTGGCACCAACGTGCCGTCCTGAGGAAACACACAGCAGAGCCGAGGTGTATTCAGTGCTACTGATCAACCTCTGGCATGAAAATTAGCTGTTATAACAACAGCTCTCTTCTTAGCATAGCCTATCCTGTGCACCTGCTTTAAAGGTGGTCTTACTTGGCTGCTGGCCTTTAAGCGTGTAGTGAAATACTTTTCTTGACTCTTGGAGAAGGCCTGCTTTCCTTTCCTCAGATCCAGAGAGAACGGTACTGGTGGGTGGACTGGAGATGATAACAGGAACTCAAACACAGCTTGCTGATCTGCTAAGCCTGGTTTCTTGGTTTCAATAGCACAAGCCCAGGAGGGGAGCTGGAGGATGAATGCAGGGATATACAACTGATTTAAAAACAAAAAAGGAAGCAATATTAAAGTTTGCTTCTATTTAATCCCACCTGTCACACGGACCTGTATGCTGTAGGTTTCCTTGGGATTTCTCAGTGAGATCACAGCTAAAGCCAGTGTATTGGCTGGTGTGCTGACAACCAACAAACAGTAGTCTCCAACTACGTCCATGTCTTTGATAGCAGTGCCAAGGCCAGGGGAAAACAAAGACACCCAGGACGCCATGGATGGTTCAGAAACAGGAGACTGCATCACCTAATGAGCAGAGAGAATAGCTCTTTCTTTTGAATTCATTTATTTTCAAGCATAAATCTAGAATAACAGATACGCATCTGAATGTTTGTCATTTAAAGACCCAGAAGAAATCAAATCTAGTTGCTTTATCCCTGTAAACAAAAGCTAGCAAGAAAACTTAGGTGAAAATCCAACATTAAGTCGCCCATCATTAAGAAGTGGAAGGAAACGAAGCACGACTTTCAAAACCTTTTAACAACAAACACATGAAAAATTTGTCAAACATTCACTTTAAATTATTTTCCAGACTATAAGACACAGTTTTTTTCATAGTTTGGCTGGGGGTGCTATTGAATAATTTCACTCTAAACTGCAAAACGACGCTCTAGGCCTGTGTTGATCATTTTAACATTGGCGGTAACTTATAAAAACAGCTGAAAAGGGCTCCGAAATAAAATCATATTCTACAGATTAAAGGTAGAAAAATATGCAGCCGAAAACGTTAATGGAGCAGCAGAAAGAACGTTTGGAGTTAGCTGTCCAGCTGTTCTCTGACGGCCTCGGAGGTTTACTAAAGATCCTCAGGGAACATAAAGCATCCCGAGGAACACAGCAGACATGTCAGAGAGAAGAAATCTGGAGAAGATACAGAAACTCACAGCTCAGAATCTGTAGACAGGAAATTCTGTTAGCAGAACCTCGACACATTTTAAGTGGCATCTTGATTTTCTAGTAATTTTAATAATATTCTGGAGGTTTAAAAGCATACATTTCCATAGACAGGTTTTAATGTCTGCGTGTTCCACGACACCTGAAAAGGTGAAGCAAACAGCTTTTTTTTAGACATCCAAACAACTTATATGGGTTCATTGGGGGTGCAGCTGTGCAGAGGTGGAGCGAGGCCCAGAAGTCCTGGGTTTAAATCCCGACTAAAAGACTTGTGCTGCATGTCTTGTTTTCTCCAAACTTTTTCCTGTTGGTCCACAGTAAGTTAATATTATTTTTTCTTTTTTTTTTATTATCAAGTCTTTTAGACTTAAAATCTGGACTCATCTACATGAATTATAAATTATTTAGTCTTTAATATCTGTAAAGAAATCTGCAAACATTTCAAAAATGACTTGTAGTGATACTTTGGTACTTAAACCAGAACTAAAGGTCACGTTCAATAGAGAGTTATAAAAAAAACAACAAAAGAAGTAAATGGTTTTTATTTTCTGAGATAGATATAACTTGGGCAAAAAGTAAAATTTTAATGAATCAATGCACATAGCTGGATCTTAACCTGAGACTGAAGTTTTTTTAAAATCTAATTCTATATATTCCTAGAATTTTGAAGTAAAAATCTTGCATTGGTTGTCCACTCAACAAACCTGGCCTTTATTGAAGAGTGGCAAAATAAAAAGGACTTTTATTTACCAGAAGTAAGGTATGGGACACAGATAGTGGAGAAAAACAATGTCCTGTGGTCAGATAAGAAGATTCTAAGATGGGAAAATAGGGCTGAAGCAATTAATCAGATTAATTGTGATTAATCGACTATTGAAGTAATCGTCAACTAATTTAGTAATCGATTAATTAATAACTGGAGTATAGAGACTCTAAAACATGCCTTTAGCTGACAGAGAAAAAAACTTAGAGAAGGAATTTATACTAAAACTGTAAAAAAATATATCAATATTTTTTTATTAAAGATTAAAAACACTTTTTCGTCCGTCATTATGCTCTATCCAGAACTCCTCAGGTGGAAAAGTTTTACTTTCACCTGATTTAATTCAGTAAAAAACCTTTTGCCATCCGATAATTAATCGATTAATGGAAAAAATAATCAACAGATGAATCAATTAGCAAAATAATCATTAGTTGCAGCCCTACAAGAAGAAATAAAGTGTCAGAGGTTGCAAATATCTTTCCTTTGCTGCCTACATGCAAACAGTAATACATCCAAGAAAGACAAGACTGCACATCCCCCCTAAACACAACATTCCCCCCCAAGTAAATATGGCGGAGGCAGAATCAAGATTTAGGCTCTACTTTTCTCCAGCAGGAACAGAGAAGCTGATCAGCACTGACTGTGAGAGATGATGAAGCACAGGTCAACTGTGGAACAAACAAACACACAGCCTGGTGTGGACTTCAGAAAGGAGAACAACAACGCTAAACACACAGCAAGACCTATAATGGAATAGCACACCTGTAACTCATTAAAAGATGTAGAAACGTGCTTAATTTTTCTCCCTCTTCTTGATTTTTTTGAACTACTTGGTGTTTTTTTCTGCTTGTGACATCATAAAAAAGGTGTAAAGCTTTACAAGGGCTACTTCAGGAACTTTTTTCAATATTCCTTCAGACAATGTGCTGCTGGAACTCTACCTGATATTCCTGGGCTGGGCCTGTGTTAGCCAGTATAATGAGCCATCCTTTCCAGTGCTCCACGTGGTACAGCAGATCCAGCTGGCGAGGTTGAAGCACAAAAGGCTCTAAATGGGACTTTGTCACGTCAATCAGCAACACCTCTGAACTCGTTCTACTGTTGCAGTTGATGGTGAGGATCTGTCTGTCTCTGCTCAGGGCGACCTCCACAAACACACTGGGGGAGGGGGGTCACTTCCTTAATCGTGTGATAGGAGAGAGGCGGTGTACCTTACATATCGTCAACACTTACTCCGGCTCGGTTTCCTCGTACACCAACGATGTTTCCCCCCTGCCATCAGAGCTGAGGTCCAGGCGAGACACACAGCTGGAGCGCAGGCCTTCCAGAGTCGTGTAAAACAGGACGTCGTCCGTTGCCCACTCTTCTCAGGCAAACACAAACACAAGTTTACTTTGAAACGCTTTAGAATATAACCTGTAATTGTATTTAAAGTGCACAAAACCACATATCCCACAACACACATAAAAACGAGATTCTAAAAGCGATGGATTTCTTTCAACTATGTTTCTATTCGTTTGAGGCATTTGGGTTGAGCTCTGCTATCTTTAGCACAGCTGGATTATTGCACCGTTATTATTCAAAATATTTACCGAAGCTGAAGACATTCTGAAGACGGAGAAGGACGTGGTGGGAGGGCAAAGGGGGGATATTTCTCCCTCCAAGTCTGACAACAACACACCTTAATTATCACGGAACAAAAAAAAAAAATCATTATTTGAGTAAAAAAAAGTCACATTTTCATATAAGCAACATCTGGTTAAGTTACCTCAGTTCTTCTTTGTGACTGGATTTTAATGTAGCAGCGAGATGCTTTTCTTGTGGGGACAAACGAATCCTCTGAATGGTCCACTGACAGCTTTCTGCATCCGTCTTCCTTGATACATGTTCCAGATTTAACACCTGTTCAGACTCCAGCTTCCCTAAACATATGAAGATGGATGAAGTCATATCTAATGGGTAACATCGATCTAAACTCTCTATGGAAGGATACGCTCCTGGCTTACCACCTCTTTTGTCTGCTCTGTAGATACCGTCATCTTTAGCAAAGTATACATGGTGAAAGCCACACACCTGAGACAGGAAACAGTGAAATAAGTTTCAAACATAAAATGCATTTTTAATCATTTATAGTAACATATATATCTACATATAGCGATAATTTCTGAATGAATAGTGACTGTCTTACCACTGAGTAATCAGGTATACTGTGGAACCTGTTATATGCTGCCTTTAATCTCCTTACAAAATACTTCTTTAACTGCTTGTGTTTGATGTCCCCAGTGCTCAGTGGATCAGATGATAATCCAGAAGCTTCCTAAAGTACAAAAACAAAGCAGAATGCAAACAAACAATAATATTTACCAGGGATGGAGAGACAACACACTATCAATGCCCCAATTTAATCTTCTCAGTGCAATGACAAAAAGTCAAACCTTAAAAAAAATAAAAATCACTTTAAATTCAAAGTACAGCCTTTGAATTTTTCTGATTTTATTACTTCAATTAACAAAAAAAAAATAAATGCTTTATTTATCCCATGGGGAAATTACATGTTGAAGTAACTAGAATATTTTTGTTTTTTCTTAACCAGTTGTTGTAGGTGCTGAAAGCTGCAAGCAGGGAGGATCTTCTGTATCGGTCTGTCTTGCACCGGTTCTTTAGAAGGCTCATACTGAAGAAACCTTGTTGTTGTTTAAAAATCTTCTGAAGATTAGCATGTTGAGCTTTTTTAAGTCATTAGCTCTGATGCGGTTATCCCAGCAGACGATGAAGGAAGAGATCAGACTTATAGAAGATATGTAGCACATTTTAGCGAATTGTATTTTCATTTCAAATTCTAACTTTTTTTTTTTCTCTTCCTAGAAGCGAATTCTGGCCCGGCTTTCTGTTCAACAGTTCTTGAGAGGATCATCGTCTGGGCAGCTGCTGTGATGTTCTCCATCTATAGATAGTACACTTGGCACTGTCCATCAGTGATCATCTCTGTCTCTCCCATAGACATAAATACTGGCTCAGTTTTTACTGCAACTGAATGTCACTGGAAACTCTTTCTTTCCTCTTCTAGACTTGAATACCGACTCAGAAAAACAAAAGGAGCTCCTACAGCTACTAACCCTTTTACTTTTCTCTCACATAGAAAGTGCTCCTAAATCAGTG
>JAUZNJ010028592.1:0-19717 GCA_034780135.1 Jordanella pulchra | reverse complement strand
AACTTGTTGATAGATAAGTAGCCTTTTTATGAAAATAGTAACTGATTAATTAGAAAAGTGACTTGTTTTTACTTTGCTGCTTCACACTATTAAGGATAGTGCTTTACAGACTTTTAGGCAATGCTTCTTTGTGTATTGTCCATATGGTCTAAGCTCCTCAGTCCACACTCATCTGTGTCTGTAGAGTTATTTTTCTACTTGCTTTAGACATCTAGAAATCTTGGCTGTAAAGGTTGTGATTTATTTAGATGTCGACTTTGACTAGGCCACTCCTAATATACATAAAAAGTTTTGATCTAAAGCATTCCATTGCAAGTCTGGTGGGTCTGTCACGCATCTCCAAAAGGGGACATTTGTAATCTGTAAGTTTCATCCCCATTTTACTTCATGTTGGACGCTATACTACGAAAATGACACCTCAGTTACAAATTCTTAAGTTTTGCTTACATTTGATCAGATTTGGCCTCATGTTTTGACTTGGACAAGATTATCTCAATTCATTTTTTTTGTGAGAGCTGTCAAAAGGTACATCATGATTAAAAAAGCATACTGATCAAAATACTTAATATGATATAATTAACCGACAATTGCCTTTTATTTAGAGAAAGAGCTTAATGTTGACTTTAATGTAAGCCTAATGTTGACTTTATCAACGTTGGCTAAAATTACACGACGCAAACAAGTTGCACAGAAGTGCTACACAGGAAAAAGTTTTTATAATTGATAGTAGATGATAGAAACAATGCTAAATACATAAACTGACAGATTCCTAATAATAGATCTGAAAAATAGTTCAGATGCCAAGTTCTATTCATTTCAAAAACCAGAGAGTAGAGATGGTTTTTAACAGCCCCTCAAAGGTTTTAAGATAATGATCACTTCTCATTTGTGGCAGAAATAAAGAAACTAAGATCCCCCGCCAGTGATCGGACCACAGAACTTTCATGTTCAACTGGTTGTTAAATTTCACCTTTACAGATGTTGGGCCTTTTAGAAGATGGTTTGGATTGGATAGATCCTTTAAATATGAAGAAACTACCGTTCAAAGGTTTAATTAAATGAAAAAACAACAATCTAACAATAATTTTGAAAGCTGATTACCTTTATTTCTCTTACAGGTTTTGTGTCAGAAGAAGGCAGACAGTCCAGAAGTCAAGCAGGTGTCTGTTCGCAGGTTTGCCACCTTTGACCTTTTCAGAAGGAAAAAGCTCTCAGCACAAGAACCCTGTGTTACCTCTAATGACCAGTGGGTGGAGTACAGAAGTGTCTACTATCCAGAGTACAGTGCCTTCCTCAGGTAGACATTCTATATTTTGTTATAATATAATTTTTGTAATATACAGAATTCTCACAAAAATATATCCACTGCTCGAAGCAGTTACCAACACTTTCCTGATAGGTTGGTTGCATAATCAAGAAAATGAGTTTTACTTTTACTTTGCTGTATCTAGAAAATGAATCTGTTGCCTGGTTACAGCCTGCCACACTTTATATGACCTTCTTAAGGTGAGTTCAATGTTCACTGAGTGATTTAGAGGTGTTTGCTGTATCACAAAATCTCATAAAACTGATGTCCGTTCCCTTAATTGGATCCTTTTAGATTCAAAATGTTGAGCGGGACAGAAAATTTGTACTAAACACATTTAAATTTAAAAATCAAATGACCTTTGGGAGAATAGTCAAAGTGATTAAATCTTTTAAAGCACTGATTTTGTACTGTATTGCAGGTAATGTTGTATTCAACTTGACTGTATGTAATTGTATTGGAATCTTATTATATAACTTCATTGAAATGAATTGATTTAACATGAGCTGAATTAGAAGATGTGTAGTCGAGTTCCTTGAGATGTTGCAGCTGATGATAACTAAACTGAATAGTCTTAAAAATGCAGAAAAAGGATTAAATTATTAGAAAACTGAGCAGCTTTCAATTATATATTAGTATTTCTCTAGTTAAATGTGATTTTCTTATAAAGGTGTATATTGCTGGGAGAAAGTCTTTTCACCTTTACAGATTTCTTTAGTGTTTGTTTTCTTGTCACACTTAAGTGATATAAGTAATAGAAGCCAGTTGAGCCCTACATAAAATATTATTTTAACCTAAAGTTTCAGTTTGATTCAAATCCAGACTTTTTAAGATACTTTATCTCCATTTATACATCAAGCTATTCTGCTGAACCAAACTACTTTTGAGCTAAAGGTTCTAAACTGATGGTTAGATATTGTTACCGTTTTAGAAAACTTCTTGCTATTACTTTAATTAAGCAGTTTTTAAAACGAGGCAGTATCTACTAGAGTTGTTTTGTTGTTGTTTTGTCCAGGACCTTTCGAGTCTGTTAATATAAAGGAAGCATTGTTGGGACCCGTAAAGCCAAATGTGTTTTTGAGGTCTCAACATCATTAATGTTATATTTATTTTCAGATGCAATGTTGTTCATTGTGAATGAATAAGAAACATGTATCGAAATTATACAAATTATTTATTGTTTAATTGAAATGATAACATGATTGTATTCTATTAAAAAAAAACACATCTTGTGATATTTATTTCTTGGTTCAGAAATTGGCTTAGATCAGTTCCATCCAAGTTATTTCTGGACTCTACAGGATTCACAATCAAACACATCTTTCAAAAAAAGGAGAAAAGAGTAAATATTTAATTTTTTTATTTAATACAAAGGAAATAATTTTCATCATAGAGACAGGTTGGTTTGGATATTTTTCCCTAAATAGTTGTCTGTATTTAACAAAGATAGTGTCACAAAAACAGACAATCTTTAACTGAAATACTTTTTCAAAGTGCACCTTATTTCATAAATAAGTTGTACTCTAAACCTTCTGTTATCTTTCTCTATATGTCTGAACTTCTTAGGGATAACCTGGGACCCCTCAAAGTCAATGAAGTGCTCAATAGTTTTGACAACACCGGCAATGTCTGTAAGTAAATACTTTATTTCAACCCTATTAAGTCAACGTCTTTGTTCTGTGTGTTTCATTTGTGAAGAGCAGAAATGTCCAAATACACTCTTTTTCACGCTCTATTCGTTTCACCTCTGTTGTTTTTGACATACTTGGCTGCTGCTTAATCTGAATGAATCATCTATGGTCCTGGTAAAATGTAACACCCTCAGTTATTTCCAGGAATTTCACTTTTAAAACACACCAAATATTTCACCATATCATGACTTATCATACAAAGATCCAAGTTAAAGGGGGAAACATTTGTGGAACACATAGAAAATATAAAAACTTTAACATTTTATATCTGTGGGGTTAGTTTGGGGTCTTTTAGAGGTAATATCTGCCCCTATCATAATGCATCTGATGAAATCAAAAGGTTTGGGTGAACATTAACCCTAACTAACACTTATATTATCTAGACTCTGACTTCTTGTCTAACGGAAGTGAAAGGAGATTAAAATCAATTAAGCGCTTTGAATCAGAGTGGACAAAGCATGAAACAAGTTATAAATAGAAAGATAAAGCACCTAATTCCCAATTTGAAGTAAAGTGGAGGATCTGTGATGCTTTGGGTCCTGGAAAGGCGATGCTTCACTTAGAGCCCTATTTGAAATACTGGGTTTGTTTTCACAAAACATTTATACCAAAGCATTAGATCATACATATCCCTTCGCTATTATTTTCTTTGTCATATTTTCATCACATTTCGAAACCCCTTTGCTTCGTATATGCCTTGTAGAATGGAAGTTATAATTTTTCAGTTTCTATATAATCCATTTGCTTTTATCTTTTTTTAGCATCTCACCTGCCAGAATGTTCATCCACTGTAAAAATGTGGCAACAAGTTTTGCTCAGGTCTGAGGCCAAGGTTACCTGATTTGCTCCCTTACTTTCTCATTTACTATAATGTCTGGTTTAAAGTTAGCCTATCTAAATGAAAGGTTAACATTCAGGACAAAACTTAAAAGGACATCAGTTTTTTTTTTAATAAAGAAAAGTTCTACTTTTTTAAATCTGTGGTCAAAAAACGAGTGTGTGCCGACTTAACGCCCTTTACTCCATCCACGCCGCTTTATGTTGCTTTCTGCTTCTAATATATGCAGAGCAATAGTTGCTAAAACGACTTTCTCAGTTTCAAACAAAACATCTCGATGACTGCCCCCCTCCTGACACACACACACAAACACACACACATGCACACACACGCACACACATTCCTGTTTCTCAATTTACAATCCCTCCCCATAGCTTCCCCAATTATTCCCTCCATCCCTCTCAGCTGGAGTCATGCTTGGCCAGATGGGTAACAGAGTTCCTGACTTGGCCAATGGATTAGCACAGCCGGAGATGAGAGCATAGAGGAAGGGAGAGGAGAATAGGGGGAGAAGGTGGGTGGGCATGCCATAGGTGGAACATGTGTGTGTGTATGTGTGTAAGGAGTGTAAAGCCTTTAGTAGTGGGACCTTGCTCGTCAAACAATGGGGCAACCATCTCCCTCCTGTTCTCCATCTCATGTTTGGGACTAGTAATGCGTGAGATCAATTAGGGTTGGTTGAGAGGAGGCTCTGAAAGGCCCCAGAGGTGACCCAGTCGGAGCTCTGGGGTATATATTTTTTTCGGGGGTGGGGGTTGGAGAGAAACCCTCCTAAATTCAAAAGCACACACATTGACTTGCGTTTGTCTTGACACAGATATACAAGGAGGCGCAGGACCTGCAATAATCTACTACTTCCATGCTAATAAACACATATCCACATCGCCCACCCTTATACTCTCTCCACCTTTCCTGCTGTCTTGATAATCCCCCTACCCCTGAGGTGTGGACAAGCCCAAATCCTTGGGGTCCTTGTCCTCCTGAATAGCAGGCTAAAAAGCCTGTCCGGATTAACCCACCGCATCCAAAATGTGTGGATTCAGCTTAAAAGTGCTACCCCCTCTCAGCACGACCCCACCAACCTCTTTCGCCGCTATTGTGTTTCTTATACAAGTGTGCACGTACGTGAACAATATGTTGTTTCTTAAAGTAAAGATAAGCCAGAGTCAATGGTTTCAATGCCAGAGCAGAGGAGCGGGCGAGGCAGCTCAATTAGGATTTCAGGAAATGAGGGAATTGATCTTGGGGGTCGAAATAATACTTCTGAAATAATCAAAACAACAAAACTATACAAGTATCTGAAAAGATACAGGTGCTCAGTTGATCTATAATCGAATGAATGAATACGTCTGCAGCACAAACTTGGGTTCGGCACTCTATAAAAAACGCTTTATTGAATAAATAAAACCCAAGGGTTAATATTGGCTTTAATTGTTTCTCTAACATTTGTTGTAGTAAAATAGATGTGTATCACAGGGAAGCATAAACTGTGCTTTTGCCCCCCCCCCCCAAAAAAAAAAAAAACAGGTTATGGGATTGGAGTTACATTTGTAGCTCATTATGTCTTCCTAATAAACGATTAAAACCTCCCCCAGACAGGACTTCAACTGTTTGAACTCTGAACTCCTGACCTTCCTGGTTCTTTAGCTGACGGAGGGGGCTTGTAATCGCTGGAGGCTTTGTACAGGCGTCATTTGGGTTATTCGGGAGATGCTTGTTCCCTGCTAAGGGTCAGGATTTGAGGGTACAATACAGGCCCCCTTGAGGGTGGAGTGACTAAGAATGCGTGGCTGAATGTGTGGCTGTGCGAGTGAGAGGGTTTAGAGCTTGTTGACATTGCTGCTTTTTTTCTTTCTTTTTTCAAAAGAGGGCATTACAGGCTGTAAGGTTATTTGTCAGGTTTGTGTTTCACTTATATGTAACATTTACACCTATTACGGATGTAACAATACGTGAGTTTTGTGTCCTGGATGAAAGTTTGGACTTTTAGCGCAGTTATTGGACTTTATGGTTTACACATCATTATGGTTAAACAGCATCAGTCACATAGTTGTAGGAGGATTAGAGGAAGTAATGGTTTTAGTATGAAAAATTCTCTCTTTATATCAAGTTAGAGTAGAACATAAGATATTCTTTGGGTGAATCTGGTTTAATAGTTTATTTTAAGTCTGTATATCAAATTAACCATAAAAAAATACCATAGAAAACGTTTCCTGTTATTCTTGCATCAGTAGCAATATTTTTGTTCTGTATAGATGAAGCATTTTTGTTTATTTTTATGTCAATAACTCATATTTTTTTGTACTGCTCTTTTTACTTTTTTGTGCATGTTTTTTTTGTGCTAATTTTGATCTGTATTTTTAAGAATGGGAATCTGTAGCTGTTAAATCACCTGAAAAAAGTTATGGGTTTTAGAAAAAGAAAACAAACTTTTCGCAGTCATAACTGACCTATTATGAAAACTTTAGTCTTATCTAATGTTTTCCAGTGAAGGAAACAAAGTTATGATGATACATTTAACTCTTGGCTCTCTTTAGGGGTTAAATTATCTTTACTTTCTTCTTTACATCTGCAATAAACTGACTAACACATAGTGTTTAATAAGTCTCTTTAATAGATGTAAAAACGTTAATGCTGTTGAAATGTAAACTGGTTATTGAATCCGCAGTTCTAATCGATAAAAAAACATGCAGCTAGTAAACATTTTCCTTTTTCTTTTTGAGAAAATGTGGATGAAATATTGATTTCTTTAAAGCAAAGTTTCGGGTTGGGTGTTGGAACATACCAAGATTAGAAACATCTGCTTGAAGTGATGAAAGATTAGCTGTGTTTGTGTGATCAGGAGCCCAGCATCCTAATGAAGCCTGATGGAGCCTTCTTCGCTACAGTTGTCATGTTGGCGGACCGCTACCCTCTCAGTCATCTCTATTATCACCCACTGACTTCACCTATCTCTCCTGCTGGTAAATGCTATAAACCCTGGCTGCTTCAGTGTTGCAAGGCTGCATGGTGGGGAGCTGATCACTTGTGTGTGCGGCTCATGTTTGTGGCAGTATAAGGACTCTTTCTGCCAGCTTTATTTATAAAGAAGTGGAAACAATAACAGGATATTAACTTTGTTCCTTGTATACATTTTTGTTATAGCCAGAGTTTTATTCTAAAGCAATGTATGACTGTTTTCTACGTACTGGAGTGTGTTTTTAGCAGATCTGTGTGTGTTTATATGCACGTTTAAGCGTGTGTGTGTATTGTAATAGGTGCCCCCCTGTAGCCTTCCCTTGTGCCAGGCCTTTAGCGCAGCCCTGTTTGCATAATTATGCTAATTCATTTTGCCATAGTGCTAATTAGACCTTGTTAGACAATAGCGCTAGACTGGAAGCTGGCAGGCACTCACACACATATGCAGCCACAAGCTCGCTCTGACTGTTGTGTCAATGACAAGATTTGTGCTCCCCCTCTGCGCTGTTTATAACATGCTTTCTATAGAAATCACTCTCCACTGGTGCCTTCTAGACTGAGCTCAGGTGTCTCTTACAATTTTGATTTAAACTAGTAGAGCAAAATCAATGTGAGAATATCACACATGCTTTTTAAGCTACTCCCATTGTCTATTTCAACGACTTTGGTTCTCGTTTTTTTTTCTTTCTCTCACAGCTGATGATTTCTTATTTATTTCTCACCAAGTTGGTATATTTTTATAAACTCTGCTTGTGTTGTCATTCCAAATTGCAATATAGCTATAATTTTCAGCTCTGTTTTACCTTATTTTCATCACATGATACTAATTTGTCTCATTCAGAAAGCTTAATGCCTTCCCTTCTTCTCCTCAAAATGCATCTTTTCCTAATATTTGGCTCATCAGGTGTTCTGGATTCACTTTGAAGCTAAAACAGAAGCCCGCACTAGAGATGTAAAAACACATTTAGCTCATGTAATGACACAATAAATAATATTGAGTACACATGATGAGACTTTCACAGTATTCTTCAGTATTTACTAAATCTTTTTTTTGTTTTAAATCTATTTAAAATAATTTTGTCCAAGATTTCACACAGCGCTACATCTCTGTTGGTCCTAATGCCAAAAATATAAAATTGCCATTTTAGTGTTTTCACAAAGATAATAAAAGTTTCACAAATCACAAACTTGATGTTAAAATATATTCATTTTATTTTATGTTTTTAACTTAGAGTTATAAAAAGTAATCCACCTTCTTTTTTTTAAAGAAATAGTTTTGCGTGCCGGATCAGAAATGAAGAAACAAGTGCTAACTTATATATGGTGTTTGTGTGCTAAAAAGACAACCTCTATTACTTTTTTAGCTTTTCACAAATGGAAAAATTATCACAAACTTTATACTAATAACACACTGTTCAGTAAAAAAAAAATCTACCTCATAATTACAAAAAAACTGTAAAAAAGACATTGTTTCAGTGCTGCAATGGAAGATAGCTAAGCTAACTCTATTGTTGTATATAATGGCTTAAACGTTGAACTCATTTCTTTGGCTTTTCATAATTAAAAATATAATTGCATGTTAACCACAGGAAGCAATGTAAAACAATTCGATTACTACTTTATTTGAATCGTCCTATTCAAGATTTGAACCTTAAATAGGATGACACAAATAGATGCTAACTTGAGCAACATTAGCTTTTCTTACGAAGCTCACAAGTTTTTTTCTGTTTCTAACTTTTTCCTTTTTTTTTTTAACCAAATGCCCAAAACGCCACCACTCTGTCGACAGGAAAGGGCTGTTAATTTCCTTAATGCTACTTCAGCAAAACAAAGACATTCTTAGTTAAACTGAGTGATGCTTTGTGAAATATTTCTTTGATTTTCTTTTCTTTTTTATGCTATTGAAATGAATTGCGTTAAAGAATATTTTGATATTTTAACATTTTAAGATTCCAGACAGGTCACTTGGTATAAACTAAAATGCAGCAGATTTTATATTCATTACGATGTCAGATATATTCCACTCTAAATCTGAAAATACTTACCGCAAGGCCAGCTGACGTATTGCTTTCAATCATACCTAACTTGATTGAATCTCTGAATGAAAAGAAATATGTTGAACCTTTTACAATAAAGAAGACAGTAACCGTCTTCTCTTACTGTTAAGCTTTCTTCTAAATTAAATATCTTATACTTCAAGGTCAACAGAAGAATTAAATTGATCAGTAAATATTCCTTTTCAGCATGTTGTGGGTAATTTCACATGCAAAGCATTTTTCTTGTCTTGGTAAAACAATGAGAAATTATCTGCTCAAAACATCTTGGGATAAACTAAGTAAATGAAACAAAGCAAGGATAAATGTCGTTTTGGATATTTGCCTCTCTATGTTTTGTACAGTTTGGTAGAAATGACAGATTAAAAATTCTTCCAACTAATGCTCGAGAGCATTTTTAGCCATTGCCACAGTAATTGTTTTTAGGTCTATAATTTTGCCACTAAACATAAAAGACAGTCAAACAGTAAGTGGATGTGGCTTTTCAACTGTAACGTGTGTGGATGGATGCATGTGTGTGTGTGCGTGTGTCACTTTGTGGTGTTGGTGTGGGGGTTGGCAATACAGCAGGCAAGACTTAAATGGCTTCAGGGCGCATTGAAGGAGTCGCTGGTTGACTTAATTGAAAGTAATTGATTTTTGCTTCTGTAGCCTTGTCTTCTCTATCCATGTACCAGAGGAAACAAGAAACTAAGACTAGCCTGTAGTACTGCTGGGTGTTAGAAGCCTCTTGACACCCGAGAAGTAAACAGTTGCCACACTCAGCCCACTGATGATAATGTGCAGATGAAGACGTAAATGTGAATGCACACACGCACAAATACATGCACACTGATGTGCCCTGCAGTTAACTGTTATTACGACTCGGAGCACAAAAGGGGATTGGAGGTGGGCTGCTGGGTGTAGCTTTTGCTCAAGGAGTCCTTTTCCTTTAATAGCGGGTAGCTGATTGTCTGAATTTGTGCAGGACTAAAAGTTGTGCGTGTGTGTTAGTGTGCGTGTGTTCAGATGGGTGCACTGTTGTGCACTATTACCGGTAAGCGGTGAGGATTAAGTTCAGGAAATGAGTGGAGCGTTAAAGGGTACTTCCCTGCCCAGTGCTTTTGCATTGTCACGGCTGCTAATACTCAGCTAATTACAAGGACATACTTTAGCTGCGAGCTCAGCTATAACTCTTATCTCAATGCATTCCGTTCTTTCCTATTCTTGGGTTACCCCCTTCACCTCAGATTTTAGGAAAGAAATGAAAGGAAAAGAGAGTGTAATAACAGGTCACCCCCTGCTCTCTAAAAATGCTACCTCCCTCTGGACAGATATAATTATTGGATTTTTCTCTATTTAGGACACCCAAGTCTTGTACACCCCTTCTAGCAATTTCTCAGATGGTGTCTGATCTCAACTAGGCGGGACAGTCCAACCATGCAACACATTAACAAAGAAACAGTGTTTATGAAGGAAGTCTGCAGTCTCACTGAGGTGTGCAACAAACTAGAGCACAGCCTGAAAATCCTTCTTTTTGTTCTGTCAGGGTTGAATTATACAGCTATCTTACTGACTCTTGAGCATAAATGTTAGGCTTTAAAAATTCACAATAAACATAAAAGGTGTTCTTTCTTAAGTCTATAATTTCATTGAAGGACATCTTGAATTTGTATTTACATAATTATTTGCAACTTCAATACATATTATTCTATTTTAGATGTTTTTTTTCTTACATTTGGGGTTTTAATACACTGCTGTAAAACTCAGACGTTTACTCTTCTTTGGAAAGCTCCCAAACTTTTTAAGGAATTTTGTCAAATAAATTAAAAACAGTTACAAGGATTCATCTATTCCGATTCCCAGACCACCTCAGCTGATTTCTCTCTACCTTTGTAAGACTTTGTTATGCCAATATTGATCTGAATTGATATTAGCACAAATTTTAAATGCTTGTATTACTAATTTTATAATGTGTACTTTTAGAAAAGCCTTGATCAAGTGATATTACTCTAACAGAGTTCAATAGTCAACTGCAATAAGTATGAAACTAACCCTATGCCGAGTGTTTCTATCAGGTTTCTCGCATTAAAGATTTCAGATACAGGCCAATATATTCCAATATTCTTTCTTTTTTCAAGATTGCAGCGATTTCCAATTTTAATATTGGAACATTTTTTCAGCCTGATTGCTTTGGTGATGAATAATTACCAGTAGCAGTCTGTTGACCTGTGGGTCTGCAGAAGCCTCTGACTAAAGACGTTTTGTCGTTGTTGTTGTTGCACGACATCAGAAGAAGAGGATGCTCAGGGTTGTTTGTAACTTTGCTCAATAAACTCCAGAAATTCTAGAACAGTTCCTTAGAGCTTGTTTAGGTGCTTTAAGGCTTTTTCTCTGGTGCTGTTACCCCAACAGTTGATGGCAGAAGAGATAATGCTCTTTACAACAGACGCATAGAGGGTATGCAGCAACTTGCTATAAACAGTGAAAGAATACAGTCTCTTCTGTCCCTTCCTTTATATGTCTGGAAATGTCACAGAGACATAAGTTAATCACTTATTTTTCATAACTTATTGAGATCTTTTATTTTATCCACTTCTCTACATTCTACATGTTGACCAGTGGTTTTATTAGCTCTAGTGAAAGCTGAAGTAGCCTTTTTTGAAGTAGTTTTTTTTTTGCTAACAATAATTTTAGCAAAAAAAAAATCTCCTTCTTGTCTATAAAAATGCTAAGGACTTCACAATTTAATAAAATAAGATAAAAAATAAGCCCTGATTATGGTTGTTTGAATAAGTCTTGTAGTTTTAAAGTTAGCTTAATGTGCATTATTTTCATTAGACAAAACTTTATGAAGGTAATTTCAGTTTGTTCATACTTACATTGATTTTCTTGGAAAAATCAGGACTCAAATATAATCATTTTAAAGCTAAAGCAGTTTAAGTACTCTTTTTCTTTTGCCAATATTGCTAGTTACAGCCTTTAGTCTGGATTGCTTAATTTTGGCCTACCTTTAGTGTACAATCTATTACATTAGCTTTTCTTGTAGTTCCAGAAATGATTACTACTTTCAGGGTAGCTCCTCTATAATACAGAAGATTAGTGCACAGTTGCAGTGAGCTGCATATGTCCTCAAGCTACTGCTTCATAAATCAGATTGATAGGCTCTTAGAAGACTGCAGAACATCCTAAGGGCTCTAGACAATCCCTCATTTAATGCTTGCATTAACTGCTCTGTATTGTGTATTTAAACCACTATGCAATATAGGAATGCACATTTAAATTTTTGTGTATATCCAAAATATATTGTCAAACTTGAGTATGTGGGGTCCCCTGCCATTAGAGAGTGATTAGTGTGTGGTGGTTAATTCTGCTCTCCTCCCACTCGTGCCCATCAAGTGTACCTCAAGCCACAAGTGCTTGAGTGGGCTTCTTTCTGTGTGTGCAAATCTGTATGTGAAAGTCCCTAATGATGTTTAAAACAAATAGATGATTAATGTGATTAGTGTGTTGGTTGGAAGAAGCAGCACTATGTTAAATGGTTACATAGCCACATGGGAACAGGATTCAAAACACTCCTGCATTGTCTTTTCATCCCAGCAGATCCAAAAATGGAAAAAGAGAACAAAATCCTTTGTATTTTTAAGGATCTTATTTTACCTTTATTTATTTATTTTTTTCAATAATGTGAAAGAATGAATCTGTGGATGTTTACCTCGCTTCCAAACCTCTTGAAGACCCATTTGATGTGAAATTCCTGTAAAGCAACCTCAGTTTTTGGCCCTATGTTCTTAATCATTCCAATTTTTTAGTTAAAACTACAAACTTGAAACTTGTAAAATATTAAACCAGGGAGGCTGAATACAAAATTGTGTCAGAGTTTTTGATTAAAAAAAAAAACATTAAACAAAATAAAAAAAAATGTAGGCAATCATTCACCTTACAAATTATTCCCTCTTTTGTGTTTGTCTCTTAAAGCTTCCTAAAATATAGATGTTTATTATTTTGAATACCTTAGAATTGCATGGTGAACTTTTTTTACTAACCGTATTTTACCAAAAAATGAATAAAGTGCCCTCGAATAATTAGTTCTGCAGCATATTTTGTCAAAATGCCTTCTAGTGAAGTTGAGCAGCTGCTTGTTAGCCTTCAGCCTGTCAACACGTCTTTTTCAGAAAGACTAATGTGTTTGCTATTTAGCTAAAGAGCTATTAACTTGCTTAGTGACTGGCTTTACAGCTTTAATGCACAAACTGTTAAACGTCATGTCTTCACTCTGTCAGTTTCTCCGTCTGGGGACTGGAAATAGCCCCACAGGGGCCTTTTAACTGTCAGCTGGCTGTGCTAATGTTAGGTGTCGACTGTAATTGGTGTGCTACATGCTAATGTTAGCAAGTACAGGCCTCAGAGGGGAAAGTTAACTGATTTTCAAGTGCCCCCCTGAGAGGCTGCCTTGACTGCTAACTGCTGTAGCATCTCTCTGGGACTCCAAGCTACGGAGACTGAAACTGTTCTGGCCAAATGCCTTATTATAATATATAGTACTATGGGAAGGAGGCATGAAACTCTACCAAAAACCTGATGTGGGTTTGTGGTTTCAATTTGATCTTTAGGAACTTTAAAAAGGAAAATGTAGTTAAACTGATTATCTATATATTTTTTTTGATCGTATTTCAGATTTTCAGAGTAACTCCTCTCACTTTAGATCTATTTTCCTTGTGTGAGCACACAAGCATATTGACACACACATTTTTCCCTGTCCACAGCAAGCCATGGCGCCACACGCTTTTGTGCCTGCCCACTGAAGCTGAAATAGACCCTCTTTGACTCTGCCTTTGTCGCTCACATATTTAATGAACATATTGAAAAATATAAGAATCACTAGATATTTTTTTACTGAGCCCTAGAAAATCATAGTGCTTATGTTATTATGTTAAAAATTAAATTGTTAATTGAAAACTCAGATTATTCTGCACTCTTGCAAATTATATCTATAGCTAAAGATGTAGTTCACAGACATTGGATGAAACTGGTCGGGGGAGGAAGATAAGGGAAAAAATGAATCGGGGAGAAAAAAATTCCTTCAACACCAAGAAGATGGTAAAGAAAAGGTGTCTAGTGTTTTGTAAACACTTGGACTTTTATATGTACTTTTGTCATAGGTTGTTAGAAATGTTATATTTTATGTAGTTGTGGCATTAACAATCTTCGATAAAGGGATTTATTTCAGTTTTTTTCAGCACAAAAATGACAGTTACCTTTCATATCTCTGCTTCTTTTCTGTACGTCTGCTTCTGTCTCCTTGAACTCCAGTCGGCCTCGGCAGATGGCTGCTTAAACTGAGCCTGGTTCTGCTGGAGGTTTCTTCCTGTTAATAGGGAGTTTTTCTTCTCCACTGTTGCTACGTGCATGCTTGCTGTGAGGGATTGCTGTCGAGTCAATAAGTTGATGCAATCAACTGGTTTTCCTTGGATAAAAAAAACTTTCAACTAATCTGACTGTGTGATTTAATCGAAGTGTTTCTGTAAAGTGCAGTTGAGATGACGTGTTGTGAATTGGCGCTATATTAATAAAAGTGAATTGAATTGAAAAATATATTTTGTGTTTTTGCTGCAGTCATTGCCTCACTAACAGATGTTTATTGGAATGTAAAAACTAAAAAAAGGTGTAATAATGTCTTCTATGTTTGTTTATTGTAAATTAAACAATGTACCTTGAGAGACATTAATAAACAATCATCTGTTTAACATTTTGTACCTTTTGCACCCCATATTCGGTGTATTTTATTTGGATTCATAATGGGAGAACTCTTTCCTTAGAGCTGATTGGAATCAGTGGGACTCCAGGACAGCTCCAGGTAGATCCTGAATCATTACTGGCTTCAATAAACTCTAGAATGGGATTGAGGTTAACTTTTCAAAAGGAAAAATAGAACCAAACATACAGTAAGAACTATCGTGGCGTTATTATGGTTGTCCAAAGTGCAGACCAGGGGCCATCTGTAGCCCTCAGATAGATTTTGTGTGGCCCTCGTCTTGAATTCACCTGAATTTCATGGTCATCTTGAATTTCATTGGATAAAATAGTTTAACTTTATAAACCATTTTGCTTTCATTTAATTTGAAAGAAAATAGAGCTGCTAACATCGAGTGACTTTTAACAGGATCCACCAATTTATTAAAGTTGGCTAATTTAAGCCATAGTGAACCGTATCATGTTGTTGCTGAAACAGACATAGGCACAAACAATTGTAGGAAAAGAAAATATATAAAAACACCCAACATTTAATACATTGTATGTTTTTCTGTATGTTTTTTTTTCTTTGTTGATTTTGATGAGGTAGGAAAAAGGTTGTGTTTACTGTACAGTTTTTATCTCCTTGGTTTTGAGAGCATGTGGAAGAACTTGTGAATCAATTTTCACAGAGACTACTTCAAAAATCTGCCTGAGCCTGAACTGAAAACTGGGCATAAATCTGTTTAAGGATAAAGGATTTTGCTCAAATCATCACCAAAATGTAATCATAAAACGGGTGATTGGCGGAGGTCTGTGCTTTTCTAGTTTTATTTCTCTAGTTTGGACTTTTTGTTGGTACAGCACTATAAAATTACGAATAAAATTAATTCAAGTTTGTAATCGTAACATTAAAATGGCTGTGGGGTTTATTACATGATTGCTTGATAATTTACTATTAGTTAATCCCATTGGAATAAAGACGCAGAGCATCTCTGGAACAAGTATGTTTCAGAAAAACCAATATATATCCCTAAGGTAGTCATCAGTAAACACTTGAAACAGACATGCTAGTAACTGTTTTTTTGGGGGGGGCGGGAGTGTTTACAGAGTATCAGCTCACAGGTTTGAATTTCCTTGTACCGCTGGTAACCCCCCCCCATGCTCTCTGGTGGCAGTGCTGTTCTTCTTCCCTCCCTGTCGGCTTACCTCTTGTTCTCTCCACCCACCAGTGATTGCACGTTCTTTCATCACAACAGCCCAGACTCTGTACCACCGTGTGACCGTCACCAATACAAACACAAACACACACAGACGCATGCACGTGTTTTGAGGAGGAATACAGTTGAAGCTTTTATGCTGTTTTCCCAAGTGGCTGTTTTTTTTCAAGCGCAGCCACAATGGAGGGCCTAATGTGGATTTGTTTAAAGAGCTGGTTAATTGGAGTAGGATGCTCTAATTGCACCTCTTTCACGATGTGTGTTTGTGCTTGTTTAGATGTGTGCATGTCACCTGGCCTTTGTTTGGAGTCTGTGTGGGAAAACATTTGCTCAGCTATAGCTGCACTACACAAACACTATGAGCTACATAACAAACACATAAGAGGTATGAAGTGCCTAAACTGAGAGAGCGAGCGGATGAATAAATAGTACACTTTGTAATAAGTACAAATTACTGTATGTGCTCAATCTCTAACTTCTGTTTATGGCTGTCTTTCTAGATGTTCCTCTGTCTCATTCTGCCAGTGTGGTCCCCCAGCTGGGGGTGCTCTAAGTCTTTCTATCGCTCCGCAGTTGTACATGTGTTTCTAAACGTCTGTTTTATCATAGCAGTGCCCTGCTCTGCCGTTTAAGAGACACTGAACCCAGATAAATGCTTTGGATATCGTACCAACATTGGAACCGATGAGGGATGATAATACACATGACTTTGTAAGGTGCCGAGGTCAGCTTTGGAGCTGTGTGCTAAACAGGACACTGCACAACATCAAGGAAAATATTATTTATACACATTGAAAGGCACTAGTCCTGGTCCTCATCTGTTATTTTGGTTGCATGCTACTCTGTCTTGCTAAACCAAGTATAAAATGTGATCTAAACCCCTGTGAATATTTTAGACATTGTTTGGGTAGGTACTAATTGTTTATGTTTAGGATTATGTTTAAAAGAGCTCAATGGGAAATCAATAAGTCCAGTAATATTGTAATATTTAGTTTGTCTTATTAATGATCACCTACACATTTACCCAGAATAGTTGTTTCTATTTACAGCAATCAAAACAATAATATAATCAATGTATAATCATGATATGTGTGGCTGATTTTTTTTGTTTTTGTTTTTTTTTTGTAAGCTAGTTGCATGACTTCACTGTGTAAGAATTTTACATTATGTAAGCCAACATTTCTGTTGGCTTACATAAATGGGAAGCTTTTCAGGTGTTACCTCAGCTGTCAGCAAGTTCCTGGCACATTTCTGGATTGTTTAAGCTTCTAATAAGACATTGCAGATTCCATTTAAATTGATTAAATGCACCTGGGTTTCAGAAATATTCAGTACATTTTTTATATATTTCAAGCTGTGGTCATCCTAGAATTAAGATATTAATGTTGGTCTTTCATTGCAAAACCTGTTTTGTCATTGATTATCCTTTTGAAACCCCAAATTATGTTGAAGGTTTGTCCATTCAAGGTTCATTCATCTGTCGAGCGGATAGGAAGTTGGGGGATTTTGAAGTAGTCCTCTGTCTTCATGAGAATATCCATACTGCCTAATGAACCAATATCAGTGATCCCCAGCATAATGCCACCACCGCCATGCTTCATAGTGTAGGGTTGTTAAATGGGAAGGCCTCCTTGAGACTCCTTCAAAATGTATTATCTTGAAAGACTTTGACTTGTCCATGTGTGCAAATCCATTGATTCAGAGGTTTCCCCTTTTAGGCAGGGGTTTCTTTCTTAATTGGTACCTTCTCGGTCCAGTGACGCCGGTGGTCTCCCAGTATTTTTCAGTTAATAGAAGACTTGCAGTTGTCTTGGTCTGTGGTTATTCCTGATTAATTTCACAAGGTCTACAGAGATGTATTTGTTACATTTGTCATTACGTTTATACTTAGTCTTCAGAACACCTCATGATCATTTTCTTCTAAGCAACAAAGATAAACATCAGGTGTGGCATTAGGATTCTTTATAGCCCATCCAAAGGGCCAGATATGTAAATGATGTGCAAAGTGTTAATGCATAGCACTTGAAATATAGAATCATACCAAATATTACACCTTAGCATTCATTTTTTTGTACACAGTGATATGGTGTGAAAGACACCCATTTGATATTTGTGTCTATTTTTAATTCTGACCAATTTGCTTTCAAACCAAAATGACAGTTTTAGTCAAATTATTAAAACTTGCTTAAAAATGGGTGTAGCAACCCAACAGTTAGGTTATGGCAGGGCTTCAAACTTATACCAACTGAACATGTGTGGTTTATGTTCACTAGTCAAGTTCATGCAAGGAAATCAATAATTTGAAATGACTTTGAGCATTTCTGTTAATTAAAGTGGTCAAACATCCAATCAGGATAATGACAGCACCCAGATCCTGGCTACAAAAGGCATGTAGACCTGACAAAGGAAAGATATCCTAATGTCTTTTTGTATATATATTTTCCTGTGTGTAGACTACAGACACAGATTATGTAAATGGAAATCCAACCTAAATTAAAACACATTTAAATTAGTTTTTGTCCTTTGACTCCCTTTTTCAACTTTGAGTTTGACCCCCTTTTGTTTTTCTCTGAATTTACCATCCATCATGACTCTGTGTGTCTATGAGAGGTATCCTCTGTGTGAGGGAAAAGCCATGGAGAGCTCTAAGTGGGCCACAGGCCTAAAGATGATCAATAATTGCCATTCAAAGCCCATTCTCATCCTACCACTTGCGCACTGTGTACACCACAGCGCTTTTCTAATCAATTGGAAATAAGTGTCATTTACTTTTGCATGTTTGCTAAATTAAATGAGCAGACACAAGGAAGACTGTCTTGAGCGCTTTTTATGCTTATTTTTGTTTCCTCCATTGCTTAGCCCTTTGAAATGGGAAAGAAATGCTTATTTTTTGCGGTACACATGTGTTTCCCTTGTTTTTGCTTCTATGATATGATTGTCCTTTGTGTTTGTACTTTTGTAGGGACAGGCTAAATGGATGTATTATTAGTAACCATTCTGTATTTGGTCACTGATGTTCTCAGGCACAGCAATCAGATCACTTAAGAGACTACTTGGTCTATGGCCCAAAGGTTCCTGTCTCTCCCTGTATGTCTCTCTTGCTCTCTTTTTCTGGTATTCTTCAATACCGCTCTCCAGTAAACAGAAAACCCCCAGCAGCCATGGCCATCAACCCTTATCTTCTTTCTTTGCCACTTCTCCTCTTTACTGCCCCTTGTCCTTTACCTCCATGGGCGAAAAGGGACAAGGTCATGAAGATAAACATAAAAAAGTGAAAAGGGATAAGAGAGATAGACATAGACATAGCTAAAATGCACATTTCATTTGAACTGTAGCCTCTGGACAGCTGTGATGAGAGGCTTGCTAGGCTGGCAAATGATGACCAATTGTAAAAGAGACCTTTTACAACTACAGTTAGCTAACCGTTTTCACACAGCTTGAGTGACAGATGTCTTAAAACTTGTTGGTGAAGGTTCTCAGTCGCCCAGGTCATGGTCAAGCTCGGAAGGTTCAGTTTAGGCAACTGGACGTTGGATGTTGGAGTTGCTTAAACTGAACCTTCCAATCTTAAAACCGGTTATTCTGTAATAAATAATACTTCAACCTTTAACCTTCAAAGGGTTGATGCAGATTGATGTTATTTCACAATTACAAAAGTGCCAAATTAACAAATAAGTAGTTTAAATGATTACTACCTTGTTCTAGGATATGAATCTCGATTTCATCTCATTAGCTAGAGTGTGAGGTTGTACATTATCTGTTAATCATATCTGGAGTTACCAATATGGTATTTGAGTTCCGTAACCCAACCATTGCAAAAGGTCTGGACCTTTATGGAGTAGCTCAGATGTAGAGCTACACAATACAGGTGCTGGTCATAAAATTAGAATACCATGAAAAAGTAGATTTATTTCAGTAATTCCATTCAAAAGGTGTAA
>JAUZNJ010028591.1:58255-70359 GCA_034780135.1 Jordanella pulchra | reverse complement strand
TATGGAAATAATTTTCAGTATTTTCCAGGTTTGGAAAACTTTTAAAGAATAAAATAAGAGTTTAAAAAATATTTGTATTTTCTGACCTTATTTCCCGTCACAATGTCTAATAGTTATCTCTTCTTCTTGTTCTTAATCAACGTGTCCTTCCTTCCTTCTGTAAATCAACTGTTTTATATAGTTTAAAGCTTGTTGCATGCTCTGCAACAAAGGTATGCAGCTTTTGCATGCATCCCTGCTCCAACCTGCCTGAAAATAAACTTCAAATTATCTGCCTGGCATTCCAGTAAGTGTGGCATAGGCCTGGTCATTAACCATCCATTTGTTTAAGGTGTGTTGAAAAAGGGATGCAAGCAAAAGCTGCCGGACAGTGGAAGAATTAGAATTATTATTCATAGTTTGTGAGAAGTTCACCTGCTAAACTCATAGAAAGTCCTGTCCAGTGTAACTTATTTCACATCCACAAAAAATACACAACAGCAGCACAATGCAATGGAGGTTTATTTATTTTTTTTAGATTTATAAGGCAGAGGAGTGCAAAATGATTTATGTTACTGCGTAAAGACAAATCATGCAAATCATTGTATTTTGTTCGTGTTGTATGATTTCTTACTGCCTCTGCATAAGCTTCATAATATCATTTACATAATGGATCACTACAGATTTTCACAACTGAGATAAACGGGTGGAGATTTCAACCTGAAAACAAAAGGTGGAAAACCATCTTAACAATGCCCGTCCATATCCTAACCAATCACATCACTGTTTTTAGATTTGCCCGGACGTTGGGTCAAAAGCAAGCCGACAGGAATGCAAAAAAAAAAAAAGAGATCATTGGCTGCAGGAGAAAGAACAAATGCCTCGGTTCATGTGGAGTATTCAGGAACCTTAACGTAAATCTAAAGACTTAAAAACTGGGAGGGTCAGCGACACGGTGACTTCAGCTGTAATTTAGTGTTGAGTTTTCATGTTGCTAATGGTGTGTTCAGGAATAACTTTTAAATCAGAGGTTTTTCTCTGTAAGCTGCTGATCACTGTTGTTTTGTTAGGAAAAGGACTGAGTATGAGAACATGGATGAGGATGTTCAGAATGAACAGGACCGTCACATCGCTAACGAAGAAGGTGAGGCAAAAGCTTTGATAAACATCAAGATAAAAATAAACCAAGGTTGAGACAGATTCAATATTCAAAATTTTATACATCTTCTTCTTTTTTTGGGGGGGGGGGCCGCAGCTCAGTAAAGAGAAAACAATCACAGATCCTTAAATACCAGAAACTAAGTTAGACACTTTTTATATATATATTCACTTTAAGGCAGTAAATGGTTATTCTTATCACAGTAAAAATCTAGATTTGAATGAAATAAGAAGTATTTTATGACATTGAAAACCTGTACTTATTGTTTACACTTTGTTAGCAGAGAGAGACGTTCACATGTTACCAGAAGAGGAAGAGGAGGAGAAACACAGAGTTTCCCTGCATCAGGTGATTTATCTCCCATAAGTGAAAACGGACACTAAGCAGTGAGGTGGAACGGATGCTTATGTTGGCTTTTTGTGTCTTATTTTTAATCCCTTGTTAAATAAAGGGGATTTTACCTTTTTTGTTGTCGTCATCCTTTGATTACGTACACCTCTGTTTCTAATTTGAAGCGTGGCGTGGATGGTGAGGTGGATCCTGAAGACGACCCCAATAACCAGGGAGAGGATGAGTTTGAGGAGGCTGAGGATGATCATCCAGCACACAGGGCTGCTGAGGAGGAAGAGGAAGAAGAGCCAGCTGCTCCCGGCCATCATATCGAGCCTCATCCAGATCCTGGGCGACCTGCTGTGGATGAGGAGCTGGTGGTGAGTATGGACACAGTTAAGATGTCCTGCAAAGGTTGGAAAGTTAGGTGCATTTAAAATGTTGTGTTTAACAGATGGCTGGAAACCCTGATCAGCAGGAGGACAATATGGATGACCAGTACCAAGAGGAAGATGAGGTAAAAACCAGCACCTCACAGAAATAAAATCATTACAGTCATGGAAAACTTAACACGATCTTTGCTCCAAACTGACCCTAACCAACATTAGATTTATTTAAAGGGATTCTGTCTAAACTAGATCTCTACTTTAAAACTTTGTTTTTTTTTTGTTTTTTTTTTAATGAATCACTCTATGGGGTTTCTGTGTCTCAAGGCTCAGGAGGATGTAGCTGGTGGAGAAAAAAGAGAGGGCGAAGAGGAGGCGGTGGAAGAGGAAGGAGAGGATCAGTACAACGAGAACATGGAGCAGGTGAGTTTTCATAGGGAGAGAGTTAGAAACTGAAACACTAGCAGAGATGGACTGAACTAATGTTTAATCAAATATAGTTATGCTTTCTTGCATGAACTGAGTTTTATAATTAAATATAGAATATAACAAACTTAGTAATAGGTTATTGCCCTTTTTAAGAATCTAACTCATCATTTAATTTAGGCATGTTTACTAAAGGTAATAAAGAAATTCCCTCTTAAGTTAGCTATTAATGCAGTAACTGGATCAAACACTGAAATATCATATATTTAATTAAAGTTGTGAGAGTAGCAGTGAGGATAAAAATATCCTGTTAGATAATAATAATCAGATGTGCTGCTCCCAGGGAGTGTGCCGTTACACTGCAGCTCCACCAACGTCATCTGAATGTTTGCATCCTTGGATCTTTTTATTTTCATTAAAAGTCTCTTGGTTTTCAAAGTTCTGTTAAGGTTCCCCACATATTTGGAGGAGAAACGGGTTCAGCAGCTTGCTTATTGACCATCATGAAAATGCTTTTCTGCAAAGTTGTCTTTGTTTCATGCAAAGATGCAGAAAGCTTAGTTAAGGTCTCATCTAATAAAAGCAAACAGTTTTAAAGTCTAATCTAAGTTTAACCAACTAAACTCTTTAACATTTAATTACATGTTTTTCTCCCCATAAGAACTGGTTCCATTTAGATTGTTAGAGCTTGTTATTCCAGAGACTCGGTGAGCTTAATTTGGCACCATCTGTGGCAGTCTGCCAACATTCAGCTTTATACCCCCTGCTGGGGTACCAACAGCTTCCTTTATCTTTACCTTCATGTCTTATGTTTCTACCTTTTGGAGTCTTTAAGTTTTCTTGTGCAGGAAATGAATTTTATTTTTAGGGTTTTTTTTATTTTTTTTATTATTTTTACCAACATGCAGATAGGTTTGCCCCATTTTCTAAATAATAGCAGCTCAAGGATGAGCTGGTGCTCAGCTATGTGTGTGTGTGTGTGTGTGTGTGTGCGTGCGTGCATCTCTTTTGTTGTGTGAGTGTAAGTTGAACCCAGGCCCACATGGGTTCTGGGAAACCAGGTCAGTCAGGTGCTGGGTTCATCAGGGTATCAGGTTTTCACTTGGGATTGGTTCAGAAGCTAAACAAATGGAGTTTTTCATCATGTATCACTCAGAAAGTGTCATTTCTGTTAATCCTCAACATTTAAAAGTAATACACAGAAATGGAATTAAAAACAAAGTACTTAAAAGTGTCTCTTTTTTTTATTGTCTGTGCTTGTTATTGGGGCCAGGATGATGCTAAAAATCAGGAAGGAGCAAGGAAGGAGGGGAATCAGCAGAACAGAGGAAATGAGGGAGAGAATTATGAGGAAGAAGATGATGAAGAAGAGGAAGCAGCCAGAGGAAATAAAAGAAGAGCAGAAATGTAAGAGGACAAGCTGAGGTGTGTTTTTTGGCTGCTTGCACAACCAATGAGGAATATAAACCTGCCATCCATTCACTTTCCCTTTGGAAAGCCTGGAATCCTGCCAGGAACACGGAAATCCAAACACTGAACACTGTGGAAATGGACACAACTTTAGAAAAAAAACAACCTAAAATTGCATATATGATTGTGTATATTCGACTTACATGTTTTTTCTCGCTCCTCTGGTTTAGAGAATGTATTTTTTCCTTTGTGCTAAGTGTGTATTTAAAAAAACGAGATACACAATAATGTATTTCTAATATTGTCCGACTCCCTTTTGTTTGTGACAGTTGTTTTTTGCAAAGCCTTCATGGTTATTTTCCATCATACATTCCCATGAATCAGGACATTTGATTATTTATTGCGGACCGTAATGACGCTGACAATCATGAAATGGTGCAACATTTTAAATCATTCATCCACTACTGGTGGAAGATTGACATTCAGGCTTAAACCAGCCTCCCGACAGGTGACTGGATATTTCTATAAAATGCCACTCAAGAGACATTTCTTGCAAGGCCAACAATGTGCTGCAACGTGCCTTTCATCTATCCTAGCCGCTTAACATTTAGGAAATAATTTTGATATGAAAGATGATGTGAGAGTGGCGCCTGAGCTGAGGTTTATCTCAGGTCAGCTTCTAATGTGAATGAAATTCACATTGTATAGAAAACATTTTGTAAATTTGTACACCTGTTATATTTGATACAAAACAAAGGGATTTTTAATAGTATAAAAGCCTTGTTTGTCATCTTTTGGTGTTTGAAATAAAGAAGTTTCACATTTTTATGTTTTGACTTCATTTATACATTTAAACTAGACAGAAATCAAACTTAGAAATGTAGTCCTAATCAGATACGGTAAAGTTCTTTCTGACTGTTGTTTACTGAATGAGTGCCTGTTTAACTTCAGAAAAAAAGGATTTTCTGTGCTGATCTAGTTTATAAAGGCAGAAGCACAGGTGGAGATAATGAGTTTTAAGGAGGAGTAAAGGAGCAGAGCAGATTAAGATGATTAAGTAATTGGACCAGAGCTGGTGACCAGAATCATGACCGAATCTGTTTTATCCAATGCACTTGATTCGATCTTTTAATCATTTCAAAAACTGCCTTATAATGCCATGACAATCCTGAATTTAATCAAAAAAAAATCATTAATGGTTTTTGTGACAATACAAGAAACCAACATCGATAGAAAGAAAGCGATTACAAGACAGAAATATTCCAAAAAGATCTATGTGCCTTAGCTGTGGAGGACCACAGGGATCAATGCCAGGACTTGATCTCTTTTTATATGCTGACAATTAGTAGAATTATTAATTTCCACTGTTATGCCGATGATACTCAGCTATATCTGTCTATTAATGTTGACTAAACTAACCCATTACATAGACTAGAGGCAAGGAAGGAATTTTTAATGGGAGAAATACTTCTTCACAAACCTGTGTAATGGGAATATGACTAGCAATGGGTTTTTAGTGGCCAAAATAACTTGACATAATGTGATTCTTATTAATCATGCAATTAGGACCTATGCGCTAAATGCACCATGTCACTGAGCATAAGATATCCAAATGTCTTTCAAGGACTTTAGACACAACTGATAAACAGCTGCATTTTATTTCTGCGGCCTGATCATAAAGCTGTTACATCAGCCTTTAATCGCGTCTTCGTGGCATTGACTGCATTTCTGCATCCCTTTCAAGTCGTCGTTTCCTTTTAGACATGAGATCTCATCTGCTGATGAGGGACATAAACAGATAAATCCAGATTTTTATGACATAGAAATGTTATTACTTTTATTATCTTTAGCAAGCAGTCTCAGTCAGGTCATCTCTCCAATCCTGCCTCTTTGCTTCTCATCCCAGTAGATCTCATTTTAGTAGACAGCAGATTTCCCTTTCCACCCCAAAGGGACAGAGGGATGCAGAAGGAGTGCAACACTAACAAGTGTCTCATTACTGTGCTAATAGCAGGCCACAGGGAGATGTACACAGAAGTGTTTTTTACAGTGACGAGAGGTGTCAAGAGAGGACTCCTCCACCATTCAACACATTCCTCCTTGTCTCTCAGTAATTTCATGGGTGTATTACCTGGAGTGAGTAAATTGAACTTGCTGATAGCCTGGAGCCAAACTCTATGGGAACCCCACATAATTCCCACCGGTTATCTGAAGTAATACAGCTACAAAATTTACTATTAAGCCAAAACTTTGTGTCATGGATTGCAGGGATGGGCAAAACAGAGTTTCCTTATTCCAAAGATCAGCTGTGTTAGTGTGGTTGTGTCGGCGATAGAAAGATCCAATGAGCTTATTATCCAATTCCTCTGTAGCATCTTTCACTCATCCGCTGAAAGTTTGGCTTGTTCAGCCGAACTCAAAACTGCACAAAAAAAAATCATTCACAGTTAAACAAGTCCTGATGTATGGGGTGTAAAGTTACCCAATCAAAAATTAAGAGCAAGTCTTTTCGTTATTTAGCGTGTTGTAAGAGAAAAAAAAAAGTGCTTGTTTTTCTAAGTCATATTTTCGCTTTCATTCATACATTTATAAATATCAACGCTCCAAAATACATATTTAGATTGCCAGCTAAATATTTTTTCAGAAAGCTGAATATTTAACAATATATATTTTTCAACTTAAATATTCATCTGGTTAACTAAATATGTAGTTTGCAAACTAAATATTTGGCTCCAGACTAAATATATAATTTTGAACCAAATATTGAATTTGCAAATGAATTAGTTTGTAACATAAGTGGTTTGCAAACTAAATATTTAGTTTGGAGCTAAATATTTTATTTGCAAATCATTATTAATAAACAAAATAAATATTTAGTTTAAAATATTTAGCTATCAGTAAGCAAGTGAAATATCTAGTTTGCAAGCTAAATATTTAGCTAGCTTGCTGCTTGTTAAATATTTGGCTAATATGCAAATTCACTTGCCAAATAGTGGAGGTGAACTACCAAAACAATAGCCAGCGAACCTTGAGGATATGGCAGGCCGTGTTGTCATTCATTAGCTTGACTGAATAGATATTTAAGATGTCTCAAATGCATAGCTTTTAAAAGTGACTTTAGCAGCACAATGCATCTTTGGACAATGTAAATGTGACATTACTATCAGAGCTGTGTGGTTTTGTTTTTGTTAAATATTTTTTAAAAACTTCAATGGCAATTTTTGTGTGTCAGTAGCTGCAGTCTGTCTCACAGTCAAGCCAGCCTCCATTCCTAACTGACAATTAACCCAAACCTCACACAGTTTGTTAGGCCGCGTGAAAATTATGTTTCAAAATAAGAGCAATAGTTTTCTCATATATATCTAGCCTGTACTTTTTCTCTTTTTTTTACATATTTGATTGAAGTTTATAATTTTCTCAGATTTGTGCTATTTTTCTTAGGTTCTGACAGTAAATATCTTAAAATATACATCTTATTCACTCTCATTAGACTCATTAAATATCTTGAACTCTAGACCAAGTCCCTTCGACATAAATTGTCATCAATATTGCTGCCAAACTATTGGTTTTAAGTAAATGTTTCATTTTTGAAATGATAGTAAGAAACCTCCAGATGTGACTGATAAGAGTTTCATCCAGATCGGATGCAGAATTTCAAAATTAAAGCCCCACAAAACCCTGCTTGGTTCCCTTAATACAACAATTTGGGTAGAAAAGATGGGTTGTTCAAACAACAAAACTGGGTTCTTTATAAAACCCAAAATGTAAAAATGTGAAACAATTCAGTGAGTATGAATCTGTTTACTGGGTGCTGTACATCTATAATAGAAACTGTATTGTTAAAGGAAAGGTTGATCTATATTTGGGTATCGTCAGCATATATGGATGTAAAACTATGCAACAGAGTCTCACCTATGTTCAAGACTTATAAATTATGACCAAACAAACACAATCCTAAATACGAGCAGCTGACATGTAGTTTCTAACTAGTGTGGTTGTGTTCAGATTTATAAATGAGGGAGCTAGAAGCAGCACTGGTGCTCCACCTCGTTTGCATCCACATGAACTTCCTCCTTTTTGAGGTTTCCTGTCCACATCACCTTGGGAGGAGACCCCAATAATACATTTAGACCTGCAAACTGGGATCCCCCATCCCCCCAAAAAATCACAGTTTATTGCTTAAGATATGGATCCCTTTTTTTTTGTTTGTTTTCTTAGCTTTTACCTCCAAGTAGTTACAACAATTGGAATGCTGTGAATAGATAGAGGAAAGGTTTTACAAGTTATTATACAAATATATCTTTATTAGGTACAAAATATGAGAGTTATAAAATATAAGCAAAAGTCCGACGTAATTCATTCAAATAAAAAGTTTTTTTTCATTAAGTCTCTCACAAGCAGGTTTTGATGATTTAAACGATGAAATTGCTACTCCACTGACTTGATGACGGACCCGACTTCTTGTTTCACAGGTTATGAACAAAGTCTGTTTGCATTTTTCACTTATAGACTCATAAAATATTACACATCCTGCTGGTTTCTGGCCCCTTTACTCGGAGGGGCAACAAGTCTTCTGGCAGCTTTGGAATGTCGTCCAAAACCTCAAGATTTGGCAAACAGGAGAAAACACTACAAAAAAAAAAAAAAAAGAAAAGGCAACAAATGAAGACATTGTCCAGAGGATGCATGTTATTATAGCTTTTCTCTACTCACTGTGCCCGGTAGTTCAGACTGAAGGTCACGGGGTTGCGGGTCAGGTTTAAGGAGCGCAGCGAGCTGCTACGCAGAGCCCCCAGCCCCCGCAGGGAGCTGATGGCGTTCTCCGATAAAGTGAGGTGCTCCACCACTGGAAGCTTTGGCAGCTGACGCAGACACACCAGGTGGTTATGATGCAGGTTTAGCATTTTGCACCTGCTTAGACAGAAAAACAAACAACATAGAAAAGATTAACAAAATCGTCCATCATTGATTCAGGTTTGAATCAGAGGTGTGAACAGGTTTATTCAGTAGCTGTTGTCTTTAATTACACCTTCATTTAAAACCAGTTTCAGTCAGTTTAAGCTTGTCGATCTTTAAAGGCTGCCAGAAAAGCCATCTGGGGAGTTGTTGCATTAAAGCTGAGCATACACATAAATGCAGCCTACAGTCTAAGAAACAGTGAATGCAGACATGTTACTACTTTGGTTGTCTCTTGTTTTGTTGTTGCTGTATTGTTTTCTGTTTTCTGTCCTTCTTGTCCAACGCAGGTATGGAAGCAGACTTCTAGGACTTACTGTATATCTGCTGCATTGTTGCTTTGTTTTTTCTTTTCTCTCGTCCTTCTTTTCTATCCCAATCTCTTCCTCTCTCACCTTTCCTCTTATCCCCTCTCCCTTTCCCACCTCCCTTTCCATCTTCATTGCATATGATTTTATTTCCTAAATCATTTTCAACAATGTTTCACAAATGATTACCAAGCGAAACCTAGTGGCAACAAGCATAATGGTCTGGTTGTGACAGCGAACCTGTTAGACTATGATCTAGCTCTGGCACATTAATTCCTAGAGCTATATTGGCACAGGACACCAAAAAGGAAAAAAAGATATATTGCTACTCCATTCAAACCACTTAGACCAGGGGTGCTCAAGTCCCGTCCTCAGGAGTTACCATCATGTAACTTTTAGTCAGATCGCTGCTCTAACACACCTGAATCTAAAGGCTCAGTCCCCTCATTTAGTTAATCAGAGGGTAACGGGCCACTTATTTGATTCAGGTGTGTTAAAAATGGGGTGCATAAAAAAATTGCAGGACTGAACTGGAGCACCCCCAACTTAGAGCATTCCACACGTATATTTAAAAAAAATCCTTTTTCTACTTTTGAAATCGAATACTATGACATATTTGGAAGCCTAACTAGGTGTTTGATATCTAGACAAGGTTATCACACATTCTTACCAGAGTAGGCTTTACCTTGGCAGACATACTGAACTCAGGTCAGTGAGTGAATTGTTGATCAGCTGCAGTTTTTCCACACGGATCAAACGTCGAAGGATGCGGAAAAAGTTTTCCCTCTGGTAGGGATCCCCCAGGTCTTGGTAGGACAGATTCAGCTCCTGTGGAGAGGCAGGTGAAACAGACATTAGCAGGTGTCATTGCCTAGCTTCTCTCTTTTTTTCAAGGCAATCATTACACCAACTGACCTGCATTTGTTTTGGCTTCCCTGGTAAAGATCCATTGATGATATATGGAGTTATTTAAACTTTCAGTTCAGCTTCATAATCTTACAGTGAGGTAACAAGAGGTGTATAGTAACTAGTTACATTTACTGACATTTACTTGAGTTTTTGACAAAATATTCTTTCAGGAGTAATATCACTGCACTGTACTTTTTACTTTTATTTAACAAACAACATCATGAAACATCGCAACTCTTACTTGAGTAAAGTTTTTAGCAACAAATATTTCAATTGGAAGTGAAATTAATGTGTGAGCAAACACCTAATGCCAACTAGTAGGAATAGTGGAGAGTCTGCGACGCAGTGTTGCCTTCTCGTATGCTTGAAAGAGTTCAATACATAAAAACATTTTGGAAATACAGAAAGTCTAAAATACAAAGCTGGTAACCTCTGATGGAAAACTAGAAATGAGTGACCAGTGGGTATTTGAACATGACATCGATTCAAAATGCAGTCACATCATGATAGAAATACACTGTAAGAAATGTCAGTAAATTCACAGTATGAAGTACTATATTTATTTGAATTCCATAATTAGTTTTTAACCGATCTTTCAACTGTATTTATTAGAGACATTTAGGTAAGAGAGTTGGGCTCGTGACCATGTACTGAGGCTTCAGTCCTCGACGTGGCCGTCGCGGGTTCGGGTCCTGGTCAGTCGACCTTTGCCACATGTCTTCCCCTATCTCTACTCCTCTTTCCTATTTTCCTACTTTCAAAAAAATAATGCAAACATAAAGGCTGCTGGAGCCTTAAAAAAATACATTTAAAAAAAAAATATTTAGATTATAGTTTATGGAATTTTTTAAAACAGAAAAATCCATAATAAAAAAACAAAACAAAACAAAAAACAAAACAGGAAAGGTCCAGGCAGAAAATTACCTAGACCTTTTCTGTTGCACAGAATTTATTTTTATAGTATAGTTAATCAGCCGCAAAATAAACCTTGTCATTTAACCCCCTGACCTCAGCACATAAAAGAGGACAGATAACGGAGACAGATTATGTAAAGAGGGAAGGTTGAGGTCCTCCCTTAAGGCCAAAGTGTTTTTCGTAGTTTTTCAGGGAATAATCTGCATGAGAGCCAATAACTATTGTACCCTGAATTTCAGACAGGATTATCTTATAATGTAAAATCATTAGATTTTTGAAATGACAGAATATTAATGCTACAATAAAGGATGAATTCATTACAGCTTTGTACACATCTTAACTAATGCAGTCAATAACTGTGGTATCCTTTGGCTTACCAGACAGTTTTCCCAATTTTCCTTCAATCTCTCCTCCCAGCTCTGTCCTTCCTCCTCTTTCCTCTTTCTCCTTCCTCTTTCCAAACAGAAATCACTAAAATTAAAGTCTTCCTCTGACGGTCCTGATAATGAAAAAAGTACCAACAATAAAACAAACCGATTAATTATAATTGCATCTTAAATAGACATTTTAAAAATACTTAGCTAATATCTGACAGTACTAAAGGATAAAGAAAAAGTCTGCTCTCCATAATCCACCAATGGGTAAACATATTACATCAGCTGAGTAACATTGTAGATATTTTAGGGGATCACATGCCTTCTCTAACCCTGGGGCAGGTCAGCTGGTCGCCGGTGACGTCGCACTGCTCCAGGCGGTGCCACGGTACAAACTGGAAGCGACTTGAAGGAAGCTGTTAAGGAGAAAAGGAAATTAATATGCTAGTTATCAAAACATTGTTATCAAAATCAGTAACAATAAACAAACAGTGCATAAAATCCTAAGGCCAAAGAGGATATTATAACTGTAGTTTGATGTCAACAGCAGGTCACCTTTTTAACCCAAATTTAAACTTGATTCAACACAGGAAAGCAGACATGGTTATGTTTAATGTACCATAATTTCCCAACAGCCTAACACCAATATAAACACAACCAATGCACCATGTTAACAGGTTGACAGGCATTCAGGCCACCTTAAAGCCTGAGTGGAGCTGCTAAAGGCTGCTAAATCCTAACATTTAAATTCAACGCAGGACATTTTAAGAAACAGGAATCAACCTGCAACAAAAATTACAATTCAAACTTTTTTTTTAACTTTTCTATTTTATGTTTTTAGTTGTAGGTGTAGTCTTGATTCTCCATTTGTTTGACCCTTTCTCACCCCACAAACTCACTCTTGTTCACCTCTGCTTTGCCTTTGTAACTTCACACCCCCATCTGTCAACAC
>JAUZNJ010028591.1:0-58155 GCA_034780135.1 Jordanella pulchra | reverse complement strand
CCCTTTCTCACCCCACAAACTCACTCTTGTTCACCTCTGCTTTGCCTTTGTAACTTCACACCCCCATCTGTCAACACACACACACACACACAGGAATGATCCCCGTGCACTTGACCACTGCACACATGCTGACAGAGTGGACACTTGTAAATCAGTCCCCAAGACACCTAATCTTGTCTAAAAAATTCATAAAACAGTAAAATATTCCAAAAAAGAAGAAATTAAAACAAAAACGATTACTTCATTGGCTGACAAAAAGTGGCTAACTGTAGTGAAGTGGGAGTAAACTATATGTGGTTTTTAAGAAAGCTGTTGCATTCATGTGCTCTTTTCGTTAAACCAATAAAATACATTGGCAGCATTCCCATTCAAAAGTCACCTAATTATTAAACAGAGTTTATCTCTTTGAAATTAAACCTGGCAGAAGCTAAAAAGAAAACAGCCTCTTTGGAGAGGATTCACAGCCAGAGCTACTGTAAAATGTCTAGGATTTCCAGACCTTCAGCCTAGGCTTTGTGGCAGAATGATGTACAGAATCAAAGGGGATGAATATAAGTGCACAAAATTCACAGTTAAAACTTCATGTGTTATTTTTTTTTTGCTTTGCAGTTTTTTGTTTTATATCATACTGGTGCATCTCGTAAAATCCAAAGAGATTACGGAGACTTTGCAAAGTGTGGAAGTGTGAGAAAAAAAACCAAATAGGGTGTGCAAAATTTTGCAAGGCACTATAACAGACAAAAGGTGAATTAAACTAAAGCTTGCCTTTTGAGTAAGATCTGCAGAAAGGTCTACATAGTGTAGATCTTGTATAAAAAGGAAATCTCTGCATGGAGAAAGAAAAAAATGATAGATTTTCTTTTTTCAGTCGACAGCATGAAGGTCAAAAACTTTAGATAGAAATGAAATGAGTGAATAAAAATAAAGGTTAATAAAGGTATAAAGACTAAAAAAGCAAGGTTTCCATTACAAAGTTAAGACCATGAGCAAATCATTCTGCATGGGTTTTTATTTGTTGAAATGTAAGAAGAAACTTCTTCAGTCTGAGGACTTCCAGGTGAACTTAGCCCTATAAGCACTACTTTCTGCAAAGTTGAGCAATAAGATAATGGTGACATTCAAAACTGGTTGCTCACATGAAAACAATGACTGATGATCGATCGTTTTTTTACACTGATGACTGCTTGTTTCCACGGGACTGAGTCTTACTTGCAATAACAGTATTGTAAGAGAAGGACAGATGGACCTCACCCTGTTTAAAGATGGATGGTTTCTCTTCACAGAAATAGCTTCTTCCTTTATCCCTCTTTCAACCCTCTTTCCTTCCTATCTATGATGAAAACATTTTCATTCCTAAAAGAGTGACTGCTGGCCTAAAGATGAGTGTAAACTGCTAAAACTTGACCTGATGATAATCTTCTGTGCTGGACCATATCATTGGCCTGTGGATGCTTTGTTTGCCTGATATAGAACTGGTCACAATCCTCCTGACACTTAACAGCATATATGATATTAGTCTGGGGTTTGGTTCCTCGTTTTCATCTGATGACTTGCTGGGCTCCTGTTTGGATTTCTGCTCTACTTTATGGAAAGCCCAGTCAGGAAAACCTGCTGGTGTTTTATGCATCATCTTTTGTGAACTTCATATTTATGCATCCACAGAGTTGATGTGATCAGTATAATATTGGACTTCCTTAAAAGTGTCATTGAGATACCTGAACCAGTTGGTTGCTAATGTCCATGGGAAGGACGCTAAAGCTCGCCTTTCTACCAATTCCATGTACAGAAGAAACTGGGGTTCTCATACCACACCCATGTTTCTGCTTATAATTGTCCCCCATATGTAAGTTAAATCTCAAGAAATTCAACATTTATGATTGAGATATAACAGCACATAGGAGCAAATATGAACAGCAGATGTTGGTGTGTGTGTGCTACTCACAGGTGTAGAAAAAAGTCCAGAATCAGGACTGTGGTCCACTGACAGAGGTGTGCGTCTAACTCCAAGCTCTGAATATTGGGACGAGTGGGATTTAGGAAAGCTTCCGCTGAGAGTGTTTACACCAGAAGAACTAAAAAATAGAGGAAATATAAAAAGGAAAACATGAGATGAGAACGGTACGCTACCACATTCCTCCTCTCTGGTTTAATCAGACTTGTATGCTGTTATCGTAATATAAGCCGTAAGTGTGTGTGCTGATGGACACCCTGACCACCGGCCGAGTGGTTAGAGTTACAGTGAACTGGGCCTGACAATGCAGATTAAGACCCGTTGCCGTGGCACCAGTGGATATCTGAGCAGGTGCTGTTAGCTTATAATAGTCCCTGTCTGCAGGTGATAGATGGTGTTTCTATAATTTATTTGAATGTTCTTTTCTGCTTCAAATGGATCAGAACAAAAAATAAAGAGATAATAATTAATTAGATATTTTGTAAATTTATGTATAAAGGAAAACTATCCAAATTTGTTCTGAATGGTACATACCTTTCTGACATGTCACAATCGCCTTGTGATGGACTCTCCTGCCCTTTAGTAACACATTATGAGCTGTTCGCTGAAGCGCTGCAGCCAAGCAGCGTTTACCCATGGAGTCCGTTGGCTTTGATAATATTTCCTCAGAGAAAGTTCACCGTCTCATCAGCTCTATGGCCCAGAGTCTGACACCGGAGTGGACCTGCTGTCACTGAATGACGCTGTTGTCCGGAAGCTGTAAAAAAGCACCAAGCTTTTGGTTGCCAGGTGATCAGGGTCACCTTTTTCCTGACCCCATCTGAAAATTAATGTTTAAAGAAAAACCTCTTAAAATTGTTTCTGTCTTTCTCAACCTCAATCCCTACAGTTTTTTCTTATTAGAATTTTTTTTTACAATTTGTTCAATTAACTCTTTATGATTAAATGATTTTTCAAACTCTTTGTGGGACAAAATTACCTTTAAGGTAAATTGGACATCAAACAAAGACACTTTTTTTTTTACCTTTCCTGCGATGAAAGATAAGCATCTTAGTGTGATTTGATTGACTCTATCTGCACATAATGTTTAAGTAAGGATATTGTTAAACAATTTTAATATTTATTTATTTAGGTCGATGATACTTTGTCAATGATGCATACTTAGCATGTGGTAAAAAAAAAATCTCTTCTAATGAAAAACTTTTGAGTCTTGAAATTGATACTGAAGGAAATCCTCAAAAAATGTGTTTTTAAATTTTATGTGTTCATCATGATAAAAGCAGTTTCCTGTGTACCTTTCCGTGTGATTTAGTGCCATTTCCCCACACCTCATTAGTCCTTGGGGTTTTCCAAGTCTGTCTGACAGCCTTCCTTGATAAATGCCCCATATATAACCCTGCAGGTCTGACCTTTGGTCCAAGATGGCACCAAAGGCTTGAATCCAGGTGCTCAGCTGGGCTAAACCCAGAAAAGCTACAAGAGGCCGTCCTATTTCATGCCCACCACCTGCAACGAGGAACATTAGTATTTGGTAACATCCAAGCTGGGTGCCAGACGAGATTGGTGGCCTTGAAATGCTGGTTTCCTACAGGACTGGTTTTGGAAGCAAGGGACTTCACTGCATAGATATACTTTACCTGTACTGGCCTTCTATACAGAGCTTAAGCACTTATACCTTGCTTCTGAAGAGGGACTAAGTTTTCTTCTGCTGCTGCAGAGGATACCTGGGAAAGAGGCTATGGCCTGGGGTTGGAATAATCAATAGCCTCTTGTTTAAGGCTTTGATTTTATAGTTCCCCCTGGTGCATGGCAGGGTTGCCTCTTTGTAGCTTTAGGTCACAGGAAAAAGGCTGCTGAATCTTGTCTGTGCTTTGATGCACCAAACATTTTAGATTGTGTAAATGTCTTTGAATAACATGTTTTGTATTAAAAATGTGATAATTCTGTCCTTAGCAACACAAGCTAGCTAGCTAGTGTTTTAGGTAGCTTTAAAATATGCCCAGACACTGAAGATGGTAAAGCTACACCAACCATAAATTAGTGGGTTGTTCTTATTCTAAAATTCATAAGGACTTGCTTGTCTGTTGCCGGACATTTCCTGTTTGCCTTGTGAAATTTAAGAACCTGATGTGGATGCATCCGAGACATCCGGTCAAACTTCCTTCTTGCCAATCATTCCGCTGAGCTGCACAGCTTTGGTAACCAGACCCACACTGAACCACGGCTGGTGTTACTGTAGTTAGCCGATTTGCACGTTTCAATTCCCCCCCTCATTTAATGACTTCTTTAGCTGATGCAAGATTAATAATTAGAATTTAGTGAAAAAATGGATGTTGGTCATTTTTGCAGTTTTTATTCTTTGTAATTCTGATCTTTATCAGACTTCTTTGGGGACAAAAGAGCTATATCCATCTGAAATCTTAATCTATATGAATCAAGATTAAAGCTGACGATTATAACCAATATAAAAACTGAAATATGTAGATTTTTAATTTTGGAGAGACTTTCTCGGATGTCAGAGATGAGAACCTGGAAGAATTTGGGTTCAGCACATGAACAGTTTATAGTTAACAAATAAGGTTAGGATACAGCCTGAACCCTCTGGAACTAAGCCAGAAATGGTTTGTCAGGAGCAATTAAGTCCTTGTAAAGCCTTATAAAGTGTGAAAAAGGAGAAACAAAGGAATCCATATTACAAACCTTTTCTAAATACATTCAGCTGTTTGATTGTTTAATGCATTCAGAGGTCCATTATTTATTTCTTTTTTTCAGAGTTGGGGTTGTAAAATTTTCAAATTTATTCTGCCTTTAAATTGTATTTCTTAGCTGAGGTATTTAATCTCTAATTTTTGCATTTTATTTACCTGTGAAGGCAACCATTGTCTAAAATCTAATCATGTTTGTTGATCCAAAACATTTAAATATAATGGATAAAAAGAAACAAGTCAACTTACTCCATTATTTTTCTGCTTAACCAACTTACTTCTTTTGCATGTCTACCTTCTGTACTACATATTGTTTTTGGTAAGATGATATGCATAAGGCATAAAGTCTGGTACAAGAAGGGTACTGGGAAAATATCTTTGAATACTCCTTTAGAAAAAATGCCATTTATTTATTATTTTTTTCTCTCATTTCAGTTCAACTGTTGTCAAATAACCCAGCTCAGACAAAGCAGACGTTTCTATTTTTTATAAGTTAATCAACTTGTTAATCATGTTGTTAAAAGCCTGTAGTCCTCCAGCAATTAAAAAAACACAGTCTTCACACAAAAGGTTATATATATCTATATATATATTTTTAGAGAGAGACATAGATTTAAATGAAAACACATTCATGTTTTGTCAGATAAAAGAATCAATACAGCTGGTGTTACGGTTTCCTGCAAAATGTACATCCAAAAGAGTGCAGATCGACCTGCATCCTGTGGTCCATCTCCATGGCAACATGGCCTAGTTACAAAATCCCCTCGGCTTACCTGTAAGATGCCAAGCTCAGGCTCAATGAACCATTCGCATATGATAAGGCATAGTCATTTGTCACTAGTTAACCATGCTCCGACAGCAGAGAGAAAAATGTCTCGATGCAAAGATACTAAGATATTTTTCAGGAAGGTTAAGCTCACGCAGTTCAATCTGCAATAAATAGTAGCATATTCATGTATACAGAACACAATGCCAATCGTACAAGAATGTTACAGTAGTGTCGCTCTTAAAGTATTATATTTTATGTGCCTTATGATTTTTAATAAGTGAGTAAAGAGCAGAAGCTGCTGAGCTGAACTTAAAGGGGGGATGCATGGATTACATAGTGTTCCCGCTCATACAAACCGCACTTTACTGGCAAATATTTACATCAATCTTTGTCCGCATCCAAGAATTTAAAGCTCCAAGTAAAAAAACACAGTCACATTATACACTATGCTGTATGTCATATTGTCTATATATCATATAGTAATAGGATAATATTCTTTGTAAAGAGTATAAAATACAGCTGAGGGTGGCGATAGAGAATAGGTAGCATTTATGAAGTCATGATTTGATTTGCAGAGATAGAGAGGCCTTGCGTGTTGTCTAAATGGAGTCGAAGTCGGGGTCGAAGGGATCAACAACTTCGGGGGTCATGACTCTGCCCATGAAGAGGATTGAGCCTTAGAAAAAAAAAAAAACAAACAGATAAAAACATATTAAAAGGAGCTTTTTATTCATATCAACAAGATAGTTTTCTAAAGCCTGGACTTAATTTCTTTAGAGTGATGGCCATATCTCTAGTCTATACTGGACCTTCACAGCTAGTTCTTAGCTAATTCAAATGAGCACATCATATTTAAAGACTGACAGAAAGTCAAGGAAAAATGATCACTTCAATGATCATTAAATTAGTGTGGATAGTCTCTTACTCTAACATGTATTTTCTTTCATCTATAACGTTCCACTTTACACAGCTTGATCTGTATTATGCAGTTCTATTAAATTCCCCATGGATCCTGTTTTACAAACTACAGTAAACCTGCTTCCAACATTCCAACCCTATTCCTGCAGCTGTATTTACAGAGATTTGATTACAACAGTGATCCCTTTTAACCCATGTTCATCTGAAGGCAGTCGGTTACACAGGATTTTATTTATGGGTGGCAGGGGTCAAAGGGCCTAGAAAAAAGTTAAATCGGCTTTTTAGATTTTTTTTTTGTATCAAATATCCATTTCTTTCAAATTCACCAACGTATACTTCTTTTTTTTGGCTTATAATGTTCAAAATCTGTAAAATACTTCTAAAGGACCAATGATTATGCCTCTAATTTTATATGCACCTGTCCTTCGGTTTCTGATGACAAAGAAGAATGGGTGATCCGCCATGACCTGCGGGTACAGCACCAGAGTCCTGGTCAGGGCAATCATCCCTGAAAGAGAAAGAGAGGGCAGAAGTTCACTAATATTCAGCTCTAATTAGTCACAAAATAGTCACTTCTAAAGTCAGAATAGGAAAGGAAAAAGAAAAACAAGATACCAGATCCAACAGCTCCTTCTGAACCCTCCTCAGTCACCTCCAGGTAAGCCTTCTGCACTGCCTTTCCGATGTACAGGTCCTTACCATCTGCATAGCACATATAACATACAAGAATGTCTTCATAGCATATTTATATGCAGGCAATGACATTTTCACATAGACTTCCATTTGAACCTTTAACTAAAGGATGACAACGCACTAGTCTCAAGGGTTTTTTAGTAAAACCAACACTTCCGAGCAGACAGATGGATTACATCATGGGACACCCTGTTTAAGACATTATGTTTGCTCACAGGACACAGCCTAATTATTTCCACAGAGACTCTAAATGAGTTAAGTGGCCTTCCTCTTATCTATCTGCCACGTTCTCTGAGTATATGTCAAGCAAAAGCTGCTTGAACAGGTACGTGCATAAGTCGCCATTCCGGCTAAAGACCGGGCTTTACAATGTAATCCCCTCTTTTTCCACCATAAAGGAGTAACAGCAGGATTAATGTTGCCAACGCATGGCAAATTAAAGGTTCTTCCTCCTACTGTTGGTGTAAAATATCATGTTCCTGTTCATTTTTCTGACTGTGTGTATCTCAGCTTCGCTTTGAGGATCTATTTTTACTGGTTCATATGGCGGCTCTGAACTGCCCACTCACTCATAGCTACTGGGGTTCCTTTGAAAACATTGAACACTACCTCTTGCTGCCAAGGTCTATATCACATTATCGTTATCAGCTTCACCATTAATATTCATGTCTGCATCTATCTGTGTATCATGCAAATTAACCGTTGCGTTTTAAAAAAGCCTCAGCAGTTTTTTGGGGTACTGAGTATGGGTTAGATGTCATGCATCACCTGTCATAGCGGAGAGATCAGCGTCATTGTTGAAGATTTTTGTAATTCCCAGCTCCTGCAGGATGGTCCTCAGATCAATCTTCTGCTCCACCTTAAACCTGAAGGTGGATGTTAGTAAGCTGAAGTCATGCAGGATTATACCTGAGATTATCAAGGTAACAAAGGAAAACTGATTATATAAGAAGTATGATGTAGGCATACTGATTATAATGACTTTAGAGCACAAGTAGTACTTAATTGTGGAATAGAAGGAATAGGATACGCTGCTGTGAAAAAAACATTTGCCTGCTTAGAGATTTCCTCACTTTTTACTTTAAAGTAACATTTTTTAATTTTAAATCAAACAACAGTAAAATTCAAAGATACTTTTTCTTCCCAAGAAAGTAAACTTTCTAAATCAACCTTATTCAATAAGACAGTAGTTGGTCACTGTTGTTAATCATAAATTAAATCAGATTGGATATTTGGGGGCATTGTCCTGCTGGAGGGTGAATCTGTCTGTCTTTAACTTTTCTGCCACAGATTCTGTTTTGCCTGATTATCCACAGAAAAAGTCCTCAGGGTCCTCTGTCCTGTATGTACAAGGTGTGCCTAACATCCTCCTGAACTGGTAACTAACAAGCTTCTGAAGTGGGATCCTAAGGAGGCATCTGAATCATTTGCATTGAACCAATGACACATCTAAGACATGCAGGACAGTGGAATCTGACATTAGGTACTACTGCTCTGAATGACTTGTATAAAACTGCTAACTGTGCATGTCTTGTAGCCTTCTTTGCTCAGTGGTTTTCAGAGAGAACAGGGCTAGATCTGTGCCACATTTGTCGAGTCATGATTATTTCTAAAGCAGTTGAAAACCTTTTTGTTAATTCTATAAAATACATTCAAAAAGGCTCAGCATGAACACATATTTAAGCCAGTGTTAGAATGTTTCTGTAGAAGATTCTAATAAAACAGCATTTGGTAATCGATTTATTAGCGTCTACAAAAATATTAGGAGATGTAGACAACATAGATAAAAAAAAAAATGTTTTCATGCCAGAGACAGAGAGGAAAGCAATGGGTAGAACTTAAAAAGCGGTAAAAGCTTGGAATCATACTTTAGTAACTAGTTTTAATGTGAGTCGCCATGTTGTTTCTCACCTAGGAAGGTACACCTCCACCTTCTGCCGTTTGACGTTGTTTGCCCACTCCTCCAGCAGCGGTGCTTTGATGATGGGCTCCAGGGAAGCCAGGGGAACCTCCTGCCGAGGCAGTACGATCATCATGGACATCTCCTCTCCTTCGTAAGGCATCTCTAGCACTTGGTACACGCCGCCGGCCTCCTGGGAGCCGTCACTGAACTCACCTGATTGAAAGGAAACACCAGGCCACTGAAATATCAGTTCACAAGTTAATCCGTGGACAGACGTGCATTGGGTTCGGCATGTTGCTGAAGAGAAACATCCACAGATTGAAACAGTTTGCTGGTAAGGGTTTAAAAAATTATTAGGTAAAGTATGAAGTTATCTGTAAACATCCTAAATTCTGTTTTTTAAAAAAACATCAAAACCACTATTAAAGCCAAGATAAATGTGCTGCGAAAAGATTCACTTCAACAAACATTAAAAAGCATTAAAGAGTTAAAGATATTCAGTGTATTTTAAAAATGAAGAATATTTTAACGACATATCCAACAATGACTAAAAATGACTGATGGTTTTTATATCTTTAACATCCTGTTTTTTAAATTGAAAAATGTTAATAAATATCCTGGAACATCATCACGGTTTCATTGAGTCAGTAAACGGTGTAAAGAGGCAGATTTTGGGCTGGCTAAGGTGCATCACAATGTGCGTTTATAGGAACCACCAGAACCTCTGGTCTATCACCATGGTAACCTATGCTGAAAACGATTAGCTTAGGCTTTCAGGTTAATGATAAAAACGACATAAAGCAATGAGTGATCTGGGGAGTTCCCAAACTTAATATGATGATAATGATAATGTACTGAATAATATGAAGGTGATACCGAAGAAGAAACGTTTTTTCTACTCCTAAAAGCACTGACATCTACAGGCCATCTGCAGGATATTCAGAACGCTTCTCTTTGTTCTCATTGAAATACATTACAGCCTAAATCCAATGGCTGTTGAATTCAACTACACACAATAAGCTATTATTAAGCTGTTTATGAGATTTACATAACAAGACACATAATTTGTCACGAAACTTAAAAAATTGAGCTTTGGGTCATGCTGGTTTCCGTAAAAAGCATCCATCTGTGAAGAATTCAGTTGACTGGACATGAGTGGGAAAGGTGCAGATGTGTCTATAAGGTCCCACGGTTGACAGAGAAGGTCTGAGAGCAAACGGCAAGTGTAGAGCCAGAGGAAATGTCTGTAAAGCTCTGAGACAGGATTCTGTAGAGAAACGAATCATCAGCGACAGGACAAAGTATAAATGAAGTATAGTATAGCTGTTGCTATGTCTGCAGAGACCAGCGTAAAGAGTAATGGGTTAAACTGTCTAAAAATATTCACGGCCTCAAAGACTTTGGGGGTACATCTGCTGTCAAAGGTTGATCAATAAAGTATTAAACAAATGCTGCACATATAGTTTAGTAAATGGGATTGGTTAGTTTTTCTATTTGTTATAAATTTCCAACTATCTACCCAATGCCATGGGAAAAAAGAACCACAACATGAAGACTGATCTGCCCTGTTTAATGCATAGTAGGTTAACCACACATTATGTTTCAGGTTGTGACTTTCCTAAAACACTTTAGTTAATCAGAATTATTGTGCAGTAAGATGAGACTGTAAACACAGCCTTCTCCCCGAGGACCTGTCCACTATTTACAGCTCTCACACCCACTCCCACAAGTGCACATGCTGTGCTAACCAGAGAAGCACAAAGGACAGATCCTTCTGGATCAGGAGTGTGTGGTGGATCTGCCTCTGCACTGAAATAACCGTAATAAACCAACTTTAGTTGCAGTGGAGGTAAGATGTGATGCAGCTATTTTTTGAAGTGCAGAAGAAAAAAAAAGAGCTGAGATATGAAAAATAATGAGGTTTTAAATGGAAATGCTTACCAGCATAATAACAATGAAATGATGTGACTAAAGATAATTAGCACAGTAGCAATACTAAAACACTGAACATAGCAATAGAAAGTTGTGTTGGTAAATTTTGATCTGCTAAAGAACAGACCAGTGAATCAAAAATTCATAGAGTTTTTTTGCATGTCCGCATATTTTTTCCAGGTCAGGAGACCTCACTGAGTGGGAAAACATGCACTTTTCCCTTGGATTATGATGCAAATATCAATATTTCAGATCTTAGATCAGCAGTTTAAATCACCCAGCAGAGGGAGTGAGGGAAAGGTACATTTTTTCTGCACTAAAATCTATGGATTACGTTTTACACACACGCTCTTTCAGACTACAGCTTACCATAGTAAAAGTCTCCCTGTTGGTACATCATCAGGGTCTGAACCTCTGAGCCGTCATCTCTGCTAAAGGAGAAGGTCCTAGTGTTCTCTGGCCTGAACTGGTTTTTCCAGGAGCCTCGGAAATAGACTGCGTTCACCAGAGTCAGACGGGTGATGCTGCTGAAGTCCTCAGCAGACAGCAGCGAGCGGATCTTACCTGCAGGGAACACAGCTCAGACTCAGGTATAATCTACATTTGGTTTTCCCAAATAGGGTTTATGCAAGAGTAGGAAATAGAAAAGATTAGTGCACTGAGACTTGATACAGATCCGTGTTTTCTAGATAAAGTGAAAAATGTAGAAATACAGATCTACCTGTATCTGTTTCAATGCCTCTATCTTAATATTTCTCAGTCTGTTTTCCTTACTCTCTGTGTGGTTCTCCACCCAGTTGTTGATCCGGTCTGCAACTGCCGAAGATTCGCTGAAATCCACGTTTTCTACTTCAGCTCGGAAATATTTCTTCATCAGATGCAGAAACTCTGGGTTAAAGCTGACGCCTTCCTGTAGGAAAAGGCTGTTTGCAAAGCGGATCACGTAGTGAGCATCATCATCGGACAGCGCCTCTGTCAAGTTCTGGAGCAAAGAGAACTCCAGGCCTGCACAGAGAACAGGAGACGTACACGTTGACTCTGGCTCTGTGTATGTATACTGTACACACATGTAAGGAACATCTGCACACTGTAGTCACAAGACGAGCCCTTAACAAATTGGCTAAATTGATGATTGTTTTTTTTACCCTGTTTTGAAAAACTGTTAGAAATATTAAACACATATTTTATGCCATGTATAAAAAATATTTCAGTTACAAAAAAAATAGAAAGGCTCCAAATTGACTCTCTTTTAGAGCGAAGTGTTATTTTGCTAAGATAGATGATCTTTCAGTAAAGACTTCAAGTGCTGCTTATTTCCCCTATTGTTTATGTATCTGTAACACATCTCGTCACATCTGTTATGTACATGTTTGCATCATTTATAGTGTTTTCTAATTTATATGGAGGTGAGAATTGTAAAATACTGTGCTTTGCTGAAATCTTTAATGTTTCTGTTCGTTCCTAATGATTGTTTGATTAGCACAGCCTAAAAAAATGCTATCTCCTATACCCAGCCATGATGTCAACCATATACAAGCAGTGTTAATAGGATAATAGGTTCATGTTTCTAGCAATACTTGCTCTTCGAGCATTCAGCATGGTGAGGTGAGCGAACTTTCTTGCAGACAGAGCATCTGCGTAGTGATGCATGATATTAAATAACCATCGTATTATCTCAATATTTGAGTGAATTTCAAAGCATTGGGTCATTTAGGCTGTGATGTTTGTGTCGTTTAAATATTCAACATGTTTATTATTATTATATTGCAATGTAGCTTAGAACTGCAAAAGAATCCTGGAAACTTTGGAAGTTTATAATTATGTTTTCATGAACTATTAGCATTTCTTTAGCCTGGTGTAACATGAAGAATCCATTTTTGATGCTAAACTTAAGATATTTATTGATACTTTTCTTACAGAACCCAATTTGAAAATATAAAAATAACTTTCTGTTCTACTGAATAGACATATTAGATAATCTGAACTAGTTTCACACTTTGTATCTAAAGGCAAAATTTACCATAAAAATATCTTTTAATATTTTCACTTAAAAAAAGATAATTGAGAATGGAAAAAAAATCCTTCTTGATTTCTAATAAGTGTCTGAGAACACAACACCTGAACTGGTAACTATACAGTGTGGTAGAACGGTATTCAATGCCTGAAAATCGGTGACAGTTTATCTCACCTTGCGGCATGTGATTGAATCCCACAGCCTCTCGGATCTCCTCCAGTGAATCCCCCCCTGCTCCCAGCTCCACCATGCCGAGAGCAACAGCCACACTCAGAGGGGAAAAAATGATGTTTTCCTGACCCCCCGCTGCCTGCAGCTGGTGGTAGAGTCTGACCGAGAACTCCGATGTGGTGTCCTCTGGAATGTCCGCCGCCCGGCAACCGTAGCCCGGCAACAGGATGGAGAGTAGGAAGAGGAGGGGGAGAAGCTGGGACGAAATGTCCAGGTTCAGCATCTTAGCGCAGACCGCAGGAGAGCTGAACAAAAGAGGAATAAATAAAAGGAAAACAACAATGTGATGACTGGGACATACAGGAGGATAAAAGATGTGAAGATCTATAGATAGTGAGACAGATGAGTTACAAGGAAAGAAGAGAAGGGGATGGACAATAAAAAAGATGTCAGGATTGATGTGATGAGAAAAAAATTGTCGAAGCGACAGTCATGAGCAGAGAAATGCAGACAGGATTAAGAGGTGAATCCATAGAGAGAAGAAATTAGACAAGAGGAGGGAAAGGGAAGATAATTACAAAGCAGATGGAGGACAAGAGGATTTGGGGAAACCACAGATTGGAGAAAGCAGAGATATGGAAGGTCACTAGCAAAACAGGAAATGTCTGTCAATCATTATGGCATTTTAAATCCCACAGGAAGCCTCAAATATGGTAAAAAGAACGAAGAAGCAGATTTAACAAAAAAAAAAAAAAAACAACTTAAATGTGTAAAGGACTAGTTTACATAATCCCAAAATTAAATTCTAAAAAACTGTTCTAAAAATTAAGAAAACTCTATAAAAAGAAAGTGCAGAGAAATAATCAAATTATAGCATAGAAAAAAAACAATCTACAACATATGTATTGATGTAGAAGGATATGCCTTTAGCAGCGTTGGTTTGCTCATTAAAGCATTGGAGTATTACATTTCATAAAAAACACCTTTCTACTAACTCATCATCAAAATTGTGTGAGTGAAAATTCTAATTATTCTTGATCTTTAAGGTTGGAGTCAGTTTGAGATATTTGCGCTGTTTTTTTAAGTAGAGGGAAGTGTTTAATTATTACAAATGTCATCATTGAATAATAACAATAATAAGTATAGTGATAATAGACATAATAAGAACAACAATAGTAATAATGAGAAAAATAGTTTACAATTTTTTTATTTGCTCAACAAAAAAACGAAACAATGTTTTGGTTAAAAAAAGACAGATATTTAAAGCAATGTACAAATATTTTACATTTGCCTCATCAAAATAATGGGATCACATTACAAATGATTTTAGACTTGATTGATAAAAAGTGGAGATGGACAGATACATTGGCCAGCAAATATTTTTGGCCGATATCAGTTTTTGTTTCTCTCATCTGTATCAGTTGATACCTGCATTCTTAGGCCAATTAATTGTGATGCAATCAACAGACACGACTTGATATCTCGTGAAGTGTTAAATTGCCACTCGCTCCATTGCTATCAACAGCGAATTGACTTGTTAATAAATGTTTTTCTTTGTGTAAATTAAGACCTGTGTAATGTGTGTTATATTAATGCCAATTTTATCACGTAAAGTGTGGAAGAGAACGCAAAATCAACCAAAAGAATCACCCCTTGCAAAAAATCAGCCGCACATATCAGAGGTTGGTTGGATTGATTTCAAAATAATCTGTAATGATAATAATCCGCATGGCCTTAAAATATCTGTAACAGTATCTATCATATCTCCATAGAAATTTCCCATTTACTTAGGAATTCAAGAAAATGCTTTTTTTAGTTTGAGATCATTTTGCCCTGAAGAATTAAAAGTCTCCATTTGCATTACTTACCTGTTCTGGCCTAAAGTCTGTCAATCTTGAACTATAGGAACAGGGCTGATAAATCAGTCTAATGGCCATTGGAGCACACTTTAGACACCCCTGCTTTAGGAGCATAACATGCAGTCTGAATTGTGCTCGTAGCTGTTGATAGCTAAAAGACACTCAATATAATATAGAAAGTACGCGTTACTGTGGATAATAGGTTTAAACTTCAGCTCCTGTTACTCTTTTTATTCTTTAACCGTTATAAATAATAAATCTATATAAAACTAAGGATGCTTATGATGAAACTCTCTTTTTCCTCAACATTTTTCCCCACCTTTTCTTTATTTCCCTTCATCTACTTTCCTACCTTGTTTGACTTTTTAGCTCCCAATATTAAAAAAGGGATTACACACACCAGCTGCGTGCCGTTTTTCTGCTACGGCTGTTGCCAAGCAACACTGCTTTCTGCTAGCCAAACAGAGAAACAGAGCATTAATGATATATAGCAGAAACAAGCAGAAAACTGCTAATTCAGACAGTGATAAAGAGGTAACGGATTTTTCTGTTGTCAGTTTCTCTGCTCTGCGGTGCAGCTGGTGTCAGAGATGTAATTAGCAGTCCCAGGAATGCCTGGAATCTGCTAGTTAATGCTGTATAGGCGAGGTGGCATGTGACTGCAGTGTCAACAACAGAAACAATGAGCACCGACCAGAAAATAGGCGTCCCATCCCGCTGCGTCCGGTCCTTTCCTCTGAGCCTGTCTGCTCCGATGCAGTTCTGTCCTTCTGTCACGAAAAACCTTGAACTTCATTAACTAGCACTGTGGGATTAAGCAAATCCTGATATGGATTATTCTTCCTGCTAGACTTCGACTACTCTCTTCAAAATGCAATCAGGTTTCACACCACGTTTCTGACCTATTATCATTTTGAATCCAACACTGCCTGCTGGACTTCTGGAGTTAAAACTCAGGACATCATTTAAAACAACAAGTAATTTTTCCAGTCAGAAGATAAAGTTAACATATGCTCATCATAATTCCGTCCATCCACCCATCTTCTTCAGCTTACTACGTCAGGGTCGCAGTGGGGCCATTGACTATCTCCAGCAGACCACGAGCAAAAGGCGGGGTACACCCAGGACAGGACACTAATCTGTCGCAGGGCAACACAAAGACACACTGTGGGAGGAAGCCGGAGTACCCGGAGAGAACCCACTCATGCATTGGGAGAACATGCAAACTGCACGCAGAAATACCCCAGGCCGGTAATAAAACCTGGAACCTTCTTGCTGCAAGGAAACAGGGCTACCCACTGCCCCACTTAGCAATCCCTCATCCTGATTCAAGTTATTCAATTCCATTTAAAAATATAAACCTCAAACACTGCTAAGGATGAAAGGGATGAAAAATGTTCTTGGAAACAAAAGGGACCCAGCGAGAAAAGTTTAGGAACTACTGGTTTATTTGAGGCCAGAGATTGTAGAAGACATTGAAGTTTTAAAAGTTTGCTAAAGGTGAAATTTTCGCGGAATGCTACAGAGATGCTGGTAGCAGTACGGAGAGGACGTCCCGGGGTTTCTATGAGTAATGGTTTGGTTCTACACACCAAAATGATGTTATGTATTCTCTCAGGACAAAGAAGTGGGGTTGGGAGGTCTTCTCTTTCAGAGGAAACCCCCAAGCCTGGCTGAAATCTCTCGACAGTTTATTGAACAATCTGCTGGGGTTAGATCAAACAAGGTGGCCACGTTTGAACAACAATCACAAAAGAAAAATTTAGCAGATTTAAAAAAACAAATTGATTTCAAATATTTCAGGCATCTACAAGAGAGCTGAATTATTAGTGGGATTTGTTGTATCATCTTTGACTTTATAGCATTATATATCTAAATCAACACGACTGACTCCTCCAGAAGAAAACACCTTATTTAAACAGTCAGTACAGAACAAAATTCTAGAGAAAATCTGAAGACAGATCATAATGTGCTTCAACAAAGCCTTGTTCTTTATTATTTCTACTGTCTCTAGTACTGTGTTCAGTTGTAGGGAACAAATGCCAAATTTACAGTTTAAATAGTTATCAGCTTTCTCAAACCTCATGCGATGCAGCTTTTGGTCATACACTAGGTCATTTCACCAATCTTTATCTCATTGTTCAGAATATTAAACTGACCCTGAGAACAGAGAGACAGGAGCAGCTGGCACACACGTAAAATGCAGATAATGCTTCTGACCTTCTGAGCTGTGGGAGCTGAACTTTTGTAGAGACTGGCACTCCTATTTGTCTGTAAGAAAAGTCCCCAGCAATGCAGCTCAGGCAGAGAGGGCAGTCAACCTTTTGTGACGATGTGAAAGCATGAGAGGGTAACACCATGGGTGGCTGGCTTTTACCTGAAATGGTGACACCGTTCTGACCTTTTGAGTGGTGGCACACTCTCTGCCAGCAGGTCCCATGCTTTGCCAGTTTGGCCATTGATGATCTTAAGCACAACTTTGGATTAAGTCTACTCAGTTGGATTTCCCACAATACCTAATAACAAGTTATAAATTCTCTCCCATGACTAAAAGGACAGAAAATCTCTCGTGGTTAGAGTTACAAGAGTTTAATCCTGACAAGTTAATTCCATGCAATTAAACTCTCTGGCCTTTAAAAGCTGACTTTAATCTTTCCGTGTAATCCTAATTCTCAGAAAGAATAGATCGGCGGTTGACATTTTGGCAATCAAAAGATGACGTCAACTGAATCCGTGTTGCAGACATAATCCTTACTGCCATTTAAACCCAACACCTTTTGACAGCATGCTTCTGAGGCCACTGGAATTTACTAAACATTTCTCTCTTCATGATTCAGATCCACAAGCACATGCAAACCAACTCACACATGCACAGACACCGTTTCAGGTGCTTACGCAGAATTTTAAATCTAGATTACCAAGGCAACTGCAAGTGATGGGCATTTTTCTTTTTTCAAGCCAATGGAGAGACATTTTTTCTTCCACTCTGAATATATCTCACTTCTTCAAGGTAGGCAGATAAACCGCTTTCTCTTTTCACACTCGACTTAGCAATTTCTGCCTCCAATAACATCTCTCTTTGAAATATCTCTGCGCATCAGTTCCAGTCACTTAATGCCCCCCCGTAATACACACACAGAAGATTAACAGCCATGACAGCACTGCAGTTTCAGAAATGAATAAATAAATTAAATAAAAGACAAACCTGCCTGCTCCTCCTCATTTTGTCTTTCTGGAAATGAGTAAGTATAGCAGACTCCTCATTTATCAATGGTGTTCAACACTTTTCAAAATGCTTAGGCCAAGAGAAATTCTGTGAAAATGCTAACATCCTATTTCGTCGAAGGTCTTTTCCTATGGGTAAAAGCAGCAGGGAGTGTTGCCCGTGATTATGCCTGGCCTAGAAAAATCTTGTATTCCCACAATAGGAGCTCATAAGAAAAGGGTTAGGGTAATCTTGGCATGACTTCAATGTGAAAATGTTTAAGTTATAAAGGGCTTTTCAGAAAGGGGATAATGGATGTTGATTATCATTCATGAGTTTTCCTCAGAGGTGCCACTGGGACAGCTTTTAATCTCAACTTGAACAGACTCAGATGCAGAAACGCATGCATGCGCATGCTGAGAGTGATTAAACTTACATTAAAGCGACATCATAAATATTAAATGAGCCCTGCAATGCAACTCTTTGCATTCATTTCTGTATCCAGCTAAAATGCATGAAAAACAGTGTCAACTCATTGCACCTGTGAAGCTGCACACTAGATGCGTCTTTTAAGAATAAAGTTATTATTTGCACTCCCATCCTGTGGTCTGTTTGGCTCAAACCTTCCACTACAACAGCTGCTAAGCATATTTTCTATTCTAACTTTGTGCCTGAACCCATTGCGTATTATTACAAATAAAGAGGGTTAGGTGTAGTGGTAGAGTGGGCAGCTCATTTTATGAGGCTAATAGCCAACTGGGGATCTACTGCTGATCCTGATATCTTGCTGCATCTCCTCTCCACTTCACTTCAGATTATTCAGAATGCAGGTAATTAACACTGCAGTATTTTTTTAAATAACAGGCTTGAAATCAGAGTATTTAAGGTAAGTCCAGGTCAGTGATGCTTTGACATGGAGGAACAATCTGCATAGGTATCATTTTGAGCTCTACTTTAAATAACTAATCCTGTTGTTAAAGCAACATTAAGGAACTTTCAGTTTGAGTCAAATTTTTCTCCCCTGAGTGGACAAAAGCTGCATTGTTTTGCCAAAAGAAAACTAGCATTTCCCATGAGCACCAGCATTGTAAAGACCATAGCGTGATGAAATGGTGACCTACCGGTTGCCTGCAGTTGGATTAATTACTGATTAATTACAGTGACAGAGTGAAAGATGGATAGATGTTGAAAATGAATAATGTTGAAAAATAAGAAACGTATAGATAAAATAGAATAGATAAACAAATAAATATTATGTAAAATGAACACAGTAAACACGTATAGATCCCAGCAGAAAGGAAGTCTGGTTTATGGCCTACGTCACTTCCCCCTTATTTGTTACGTGTGGCAGGTTTCCTGCAACCCTCCTCAAAGTTGCATAGTGCCAGTGATAGCGATATAGATCCCCTTGGGCCATGAAACTCTGGATTATTCTCTTGATTTAGTCACATTTGCAACATGCAACGACAACCTTCAACAGTCCAAATATTAAAGATTTTCTATTTCAAGCAAAGCTGATGCAACTAGTAAAGCCTTTGACTAATGGCATCCGGTTTTTCTGGGCTCTTGCCTAAATTGCAAATGTTAGCTTTAACAGGGAAATCCCTATTGTATATAGTTTATATAACTTTGGGACTACAGCGGTCACTGAAAATGGGATTCATTGCTGAATTGGGATAAAATCCTTGCAGGGCTCTGAAATGCTCCACATGCAACACAGTTCTTTGATGGTGTGACTAAAATAATTCTTGGGTCGGGCCACTACTACCAGTCGTTCAAAGGATTTTTTTTTTTTTTTAGTCTCTGACTCTGAAAGTCTCCCTATGGTTCATAGGCATTACCAGACAGCCATGACCCAATCTAAAGAAAAAAATATCCCTTGCAAAACCCTGGTGTTCTGCAGCTGTGAAGATTTTTAAAACAATGTTTTTTATTTACAGTATACATATATTTTCCAGAGGTATTATGCATTTAGAACAAGATATCATCCTGTGATATTTTGCTATATGTCATCATTTTATGGAAATGGTGTTCTGGCAATCCTCCAGGAAAGTATGAGCCGTTAATAAATTAACATAATCTTCATAGCTTTAATCTATACTGTAAATGCTTTTATTTACTCTTTTTGCTACCATTACTATTACAAACATAATAGTACTTCTAAACCTTTTGTGATTTATTAAAACATTTTGGAAACTATCCTTTTGATGTGCACCTTTTTCACACTTCAGTTAATTGCTAGGACAATGCAATTCCTATGGTGATGAGTAAATAATAAAAACATTAAAAAAGCAGTGTTTAGTGGAATTGTCTATTTTACCAATTGGTCGAGGAGGAATAGTCCATGGAAAAACAAGACATGAGATGTTTAGCATATTCAGTTTGAAGCTGTACTTTATAATATATCATTGAACTTCTATTGCTATATTTATTTTCCCAGAGTTGTGCTTCAAATAACGGATTTTATGTTAAGTAGACCTCTTAATCATTTACAACTCAATGTCTTCTGTATGAACTATAACTTAAAAATAAACAAAAGAGAACGTGTATAATAGCAGTGTTTAGATGTAGTGGTAAAACCGAAGCAAAATGATAGTCTAGAGTCCTTGTTGTAATATCAGTTAGTTAATAGTTTGAGCTTTTGGTATAAATTTTTCTAATTTGTTTATTGGAACCACTGAAGTGCTGTTTATTTTTTCAAATAAGCCTATCAGCATTTGAAACTGGACAACTACAGACACAGCTGTACTCTCAAATGAACATCTTAATCTGGTAAACCATTTCCTCTGGTATCTGTCTACAAAGTGAGGTCTGCAAAGTGCTTACTGAGCTCTCCACTCAGGGCAAAATAAATCACAGCTACGCCTAAAAGAGACTGAATGGGCCTACAGGATCAGAAACCTGAGCTGGCATGGAGAACAACTACATCAGGATGACCTTCTTTTGGGGTTTTGCAAATGAAAAGACCTTAATAATAAGGTGGACAAAGTAAAGGGTGGAGGCAGACTCTACTGAGGAGCTGCTTCCGTAGAAAATTCATGTTTTTTGTTTTTGTTTCTTTTAGCAAGATATCTAACGACCCCATTTCATTGGCATGCACCGACACTTTGCCAAGGTAAACTTAATATCGCCTAACCCCTTTTTTTATGAGAAACCCGCACGCACTGAGACTAAAAGCAACACTAACAGGTCAGTTGCTGTGGGAGCAGAGTTAGGAGCTCTGAGCTGTAATTATATGCCTTCATTTGGGGTCAGTGTGAAAGGTGAAAGACTGAAGGATTCTCAAACAAAATGAGACGGAAGGGATGCCTGGGTGACCTGTATTTCTAGTCAACTCTTTTAGCAGCAGACATTAGGAAACAGTGACTTGCAGAAGTATTTACAGCAATGACATGATTTCACATTGTAAAAAAATTACAACCAAAGTTTAGCGGGAAATAGTTTATAGTTGTTAAGTTGAATAAAAAGAACTGAATATTGAGATTTGTATCATTGTGCGATTTCATCCCAAGAGATCAACAGATACAGGTTTTTTTAAGGCCGATGCAAGGACCAGTTTTTTTTTTTTTTTTTGACATCAGTCTAACTGATCCCCAACATGTGCTGCCGATTTTTTGGGGCTGAATTTTTAAGCGGAATTTGCGTTTTGTCCTTCCTCCATTTATGTCTTAAAAAAATGACACAAATGATATCAAATGTTAAACAATTCTCAATTTTAACAAGAGAGAAACATTTAAGAAACAAATCAGACAAAACATGTTCACAATAGATTACAAATGGAGGGAGCAACATATTCATACGCCTCAACTGATCTTCAGGCATGGATGCTGAATGCACTAATGAATCTGTGAGTGTGTGTACATATTGGCTGATGCAGATACAAGAAAAGAAGAAGATATTATTGGCCCAAAATATTGTCCAGCGGATGGATTGGTCGACCTCTATACCTAAGTGTTGATATAGCTGTTGAGCAAAGGCCCCAAAGGGCTGCTGGAGAACATTAAAGGAACCCATTAGACAGGTCAAGTTTTAAAGTTGTGGATAAGTATAAATCAGGGTTATAAACACTCTAAGCATTAGGCATCTTACAGACCACTATTTGGCATCTTCAGACCTCCCAACACATGACCATCCACCTAAAATGGCAGGCAGTGCAAGGAAAGCATTCAGTCAAGACACCTACGGTCACCGGAGAAGCTGCAGAGAATTCGTCCACAGCTTTCACAGTTCATTCAATAAATCTAGCCTGTATAGAAGAGTAACAGTTTAAACGAGCCATGCAGGTAACAAAGCAACCATGCCGAAGAAGATCCTCTGGTCAGGTACAACCAAAACTCAACTTAGTGCTCAACAAGCACAGCGTTATTTGTGGTGGGAAACCCACTGTTCTCTCTATCCTGCCATAGTGGTGACTGGATTATGGGGAGGTTAATTTATTCTGAAAGGATGTGAAATCTGGTTTGAGTTGGTATTAAGATGGATAATTCTGACGGAAAACCCAGAAGAAATCTAAAACTATTTAAGGAACAGCAAAAGGTGTTTTCCTCCAGTCTGACTGAGCTTAAGCTTCTCTGTAATTGATTCTACGGATGTTTTAAATTTGTAGAAAATCCCCTCAGTGTTACAAAAATACACACCATGCTTAAATATTTCATTAATCATTCCACTTTATAGTTATGCACCAATGTGTGCTGCTGTATCAGAAAAAAAAGATTTTTGCATTTATTGTAGTTTGCAGATGTGAGAAAATGGCAAAAACTTGGAATAGTTTAAATATATCGGCTGCTTAGCAGCAAATACCGTCTATATGTGAAGAGTAATAAGTATTTCACTGTGCTGTACTAACAGTTTTCAGATTCAGGCTAAAAGGAATAAGATACATTTAAGAGAAATGGGGAAATTTTTCCACACCTATCCCATTTGTTTTCAACGTTCCCGTCCGTCATCGACACAGAAATCAGTTTCAGTCCGTTTCATCACCTCCACTCTGGATTCAGCTGTCTGCTGAAAGTCAGTCAGTCAAGTGAACAAGTGGATTCATCCATCCTTCCATCCATTCATCAATATGGTAAAAATATGTTTTCAGAGGGAAAAATCATGCTTATTCACTTCAGACTTTAAGTACACTTATTCTCAGACTGTATTCCTCTTTAAAGATATTTTAGACTAAAAACATGAAAAGTTGAATTTAAATGAGTTGTTCTGTTGCTCAACTGAACAAGTTTAAAAAGCTACATCCTCACAAGAAGTCACATTTATGCCTGCCCTGTGATTAAATGATTTCTCTTATCTATTTATAAATTCAGCTATTGTGCAAAGATCTTAGAGGTTTATTGGAGGACATTAGTGAAGAAAACGGCATCATAAAGTCAACAGCAGACAGGTTAGAGAGATCATTATGGAGACGTTTTACGTAAGGTTAATGCCTCTAACTTTGATCAGAGCATAGAGAGCACTGCTCAATCCATCATGTAAAACTAGAAGAGGAATAGAAAAACTCCAAACCCACCAGTCATCCACCAAAACTGACAGGCCAGGTAAGAAGAGCATTAATCAGACAAGCAATGTCAGCCATCAGAAGAAAGAGCTGTTACCGTAGCCGTTTAATCCAATAACCTAGTCTTTGTGGAAGAGTGGCAAGAAAAGAGTAAAAGCTATCAGATAACAAGGAGACAAAACAAAATTACATAGAGCAGCAGTGAGAACGGCTCAGTAAAGGTCAAGAGTTTATCCTTTTTCCTGGCGGTTTCTATATTTCTTTGAGTTTAGAATTAATTTCTAAAGTGTCTGAAAATCCTGCTTTAAATCAAAGTTTACAATCATGATGATCCACACAGTATTCTTTGGGGTTTTATTATAACCATATTATAAGGTTAATGCATCGAAATAATAAAAAAAAATCACTATAAAGTGAAAACAGGTATAACTTTTTGTTGTGCTCTGCTGTATTTAACAGCTGGGAAGGAGTAGAGGAGATTTGTTACTAGCTCCAGGAAATGCATATTATACATTCTAGGATATGCAACAGCACTGTTTATTACAGGTTTCTATCCCTTATTGTCTGAGCAGAAAACTCTGACAGAAACACGCCAGTAGTCGTGGAAACACACGCTCTCTATCCTGAAGGGCGAACGCAGATCTTCCATGTGAGGCATGTTGCTTCTCCTCCATTCCCGCTTGTTTTGTTTCGCTCGAATGATTCAAAAGACATTTAATTATTGAAATGCAATTATGGCATTAATACTCTGAGGGAATAAGCAGTACAAACACACACACATTATAGGATAACGGGAAGGAAACAGCAGGTTATCAGCAGGGATTAAGTGGAGATTCAGACGCATAATGTTGAAATTAATAAGGATCAGGATTTAAACTGATGTATATGAAATGGCAACTATAGGCCTGAATGAGGACATTACCTTAGTTGACAGAGAAAGAAAATAGAGGTGGATTGAGACCATGAGGCAGGAGAGGTAGCATTTTATTTTTAGATGCAGAATTTATGATGATTTTGCATCACACATTTTAGTTTACAGATCATTACTTGACATGTACTTTCATCAATCTAAAGCCTAAACTCTCTTATAGAGACACAACCTCTATTTATAAGCATGGATAAAGAATAATGGAAATACTGCAGTTACCTGCAGGAGGAAAACCAACACAAAACAAGTGTATGAACTGTTGTGGATATGTTTGGGTGGGGATAAGGTTCATGATAAGGCTTCTGTTCACATATTTGCTCAACCCTCCTTTGGCTGTATTTCAAGGACAAGAAACCCACGGCATCCACTGAGATGATTTGAGTGGGAAAAATAACAGGAGAAGCGCTGTACTCGCGACAAGGATCAAACCTCCCTCATTGGTGAAACACATGGTCAGTGTTAACCAGCGTTTACACGTCCCATCTTTCACCAACAGCCCACACATGTTGAGTACGCCATTCTCATCTCCTAATTAATACCATCTAATCTCTACACCTTAATAAAAACTCATTTTGGGGATAAACTCCCCTAATACGTTATTTCATGACAGAAAAAAAATTCCAAGGCTGAGACACAGAATTGATAAATCATCTTAATAAATCTGAATCAGCATAATCAGAAAGTGAAGTATAAGACGTCTCTTACCGTTAAAGGGCGTAAGGTAGAGTAGGACAGATGGATAAGTGAGATCTCTGCTGCTCTCTCATCCGCAGCTCACTGCTTGTTAATTTGCCGCAGACTCCGCCCCCTTTTCTCCGATTGGTCCACAGCAAGTGAACCAAAGAGTCAGGATGTGAAGTGAAATAGATCCCGGCTTCCTGTTTCCCCCAGCAGTTGCAGTCGTTGTCTTTCTCTGTTGTTACAAAAAACGATGAGATTTCTACAATTTGAACCCCTAAAATGAAATGTTATATTTATCATAAAGCTCTTTAGCTCTACATAGATTTAGCTTTAGATATTAATGGCTTTAACCTCCCACCGATTGTTATCCGGATCATCATCAAAATTTAATCACTTATCAGTGGTTATAATACGTCCCTTCTGTGAACATTTCAGCAAAATCCGTCATAATATTTTCTGTAAAGTTGCTAACAAACAAAGAAACAAACAAACCAACGCTATCAAAAACATAACCTTCTTTGCAGAGGTAATAATACAAATATGCTGCATTTGGAGTTTTACAGTCATTCTTCTGACTTCCAAAATCATTGGTCAGTCTTTCAACAGTAGTTATGTGCTTTAAAACTACAACTACAAGTGTTATGAGCAAAGAGAAATGAATAGGTTGCTAGTGGAATATTTCCTTCCCTACTCGCTATTTCTAAATCTAGTAGATGAGTTCACCTCTGGTGTCGGAGATATATGACCGGCATCCACATACCAAATGACCCTGCTGCTGGCCTTGGATGCAGCATTTGATGACATTCTGCAGATGTTCATTTTCAATGTGCTCCACTGTTGTTTACAGTTTAGCACAGCTCTACCCAACATGAGAAAAGTTGCTTTGTAAAAAATGTAATTTTATTTTGTTTTGCACAATGCTGTGGACTAAATAGAGTTGCAAAGAGCATATGCTGCAGGAATATAAAAAGCAACATAATCAGCGTGTTGCTACAAGACGCTGAATATGTTTGCATGGTTTTGTAAGTGGACTTTCCATCATAAGCATTAATCATGTGGTCTCAAATCTGTTTTCATATGATGATGTTATAAATGACTTTGAAGCAAGAAAGACTAGGAGAGTAAAACTGTAACAGATGATGTGACATTAACTAAGTAGTTGTATAGTTTGTCATTCTGATATGAGGTATGAAAAAAACAACACTAGAGGTCTCTGTAAAATTCTTTCTTTGTAATATAGTTATTTATATGTGCACCTATACCCTGTACAAACTACAGTTATTATGAGAGGCCCCATGAGACAAAATCTTCAGTTTCTGTTATAACCCTACATAAACTCGCAGAATCACAACTATTCACTTGCATAAAGACAACCACACCCTCTCACAAACACCACTTTAGTCTAAATGCCTGACATAAACACCGTAAAACTCTTTCACATGTACCATCAAAATCTCTAAAATGCAAAAACTTGCACATGCACCTTCAAACTCTTACATGTACCATCAAATTAATTTATTCAGTAAATACTTTTGCTTCCAAAGGAAAATAGAACACCTCTACACATGACTTACAAAGTTTCCTCCACATCTGGTGTGGAACTTCAAAATTAAAGTCCCAAATATCCCTCCCTCTCTTTAGACCTAAGTTGCTGTCAATATCGCTGCTACACTATTTATTTTCAGTGAAAACTTCCACCTTTCAATTCAAAAATACTTTATCCCAAGGGGAATTTAAAGGTTGTAGTAAGTACATATATATATATATATATATGTGTGTGTATGGTAATCCCTTACTGTGTTCGGATCCGGCAGCTGCATCCTGTGCAGGCCGGATTTGTTGGCTGATTACGTCATAGCGCGGTGCCTGATCAGATTTGAAGACTTCTTCGTATGCGGCCGAATAATGTAGCCTTCTTTTCGCCCGTTTTGAAGGATGGATCCTGTGTATCTTACAATGTTTCCCGTGATTCATTGCAAGCCATTTGCTTCATGCTCAGAGGAAATGGCGACAAACAGTGGTGAATATTGGAAATTCTGTTTAATATAATAAAGGTAAGTGAATAGTTCAATCTGAAATGAATGAAAATATATATTTTAAAAGGTTATCAAGTCAGATATGTGGCTGATAATGTTTGGTTTATAGAGACGGTTTATTCTATGACTGTGATAACGGGTTTTGGTGACATTTAAGCATTGATTCCAATATCTGTGCAGTGTGTGAACTACAGATCTCATATTTGTGACCACCGTTCTGCTGCTGAAGCTTATCAATAATAAAATTAGCCAACAGAACAATCGTAAGTACTTTGGCATCCATCCTTTGCTTGTCACGGCTGCTAGACAACAGAGCATATGCTGACTTACAATTAATACTGTGTGGTATGGTTAAGTTGTTATAGATTGTAGACTTTGCAAACAAAAGAAGCATTCACATGAACATTTTTCATTACTGAATCGAAAAATATTGAAAAGCAAAAAGCTGAGAGATATAGATAAATCTTAAATTATTAATTAAGCCTATTTTAAAAGTGTACAATAAAATTTGATACCTTAAAAAAAAATTAAAGAAGCTACATTGATGAAACTGCACTCCCATAATTCTCGGTTAAGATAATGTTTTTCATGCTCATCAAGCTACTGATCCTGGTTATGACCCAAGACCTAAATCTGAGTTGTTATGAAACCACAGGATATTACCAGTGTATGTGCTTATGTAGAAATGACTTCTTCCTCTTTGAGTGACCATTCAGCCTCCTTCACCTGAGTGTGTTTGATAGTTTAACACAGTCGGCATCTTAAGGCTACTAAATCTTCATACCAACATGAGACGTCATTTCCGTGCTTTTTACAAGCAAAAATTTTAAGGCAAGGCAAGTCTATTAATACAGCACATTTCAGAGACAAAACCATTCAAAGTGCTGTATATGAGGAAAAAGAGAAAACCACATTACAGTGGCATAAAGGCAACACAAATATTAAAGAGAATCAAAATGGAAGACTAATAATAGCAGGACTATATAAAACATAAGATGATTAATAAAAAGTAAAATACAGCTAAAATGTTTCTATAGTTCATTCGAAGGCAACTCCAAACAAATGTGTTTTTAACCTCGATTCAAAGCAACTGGAGGTTTTAGGGCTTTAACAGTATATTGGAGTCATACCAGATTATTGAAGTATTAGATTGAAAAGCTGCTTAACCACTTTTTGGTTCTGGTTCTGTGTAAGCAGAGTAGATATGAGCCAGAAAACATGCAAGGTATGGGGGGTTGATGCGCTGATGTGCTTTGGTGCCAAGCCATTCAATGATTTAGAAACTAACTGGAGTATTTTAAATTTGAGATATGGGGAACCAGTGGAAGAACTTTAGTACTGGGGTGATGTGCTCCACTTTCTTAGTTTTAGTGAGGATGCAGGCAGAAGCATTTTAGATCAACTAGTGGACTTTTGTGGCAGACCTGTGAAGACACCAATGCAGTTTTCAATTCTACCAAAGATTAACTCATAAATTAGCTTTTAAAGGTCCTGTTGAGACATTCTTCCTTTAATCCTTGGCATGTTCTGTAGATTAGGGAAGGGCAGCTTTGTTCATTTCAATTCAATTTAATTCATTTTTATTTATATGGCGCCAATTCACAACACATGTCATCTCAAGGCACTTTACAGAGACCATTCAACCAGATCATACAAAATTAATTCAAAGTTTTCTATCCAAGGAAAACCAGCTGATTGCATCGGCCTGTTGACTCGACAGCAATCCCTCACACCAAGCATGCATGTAGTGACAGTGGAGAGGAAAAATTCTCTTTTAACAGGAAGAAACCTCGAGCAGAACCAGGCTCAGTGTGAGTGGCCATCTGCCGAGGCCGACTGGGGTTCAAGAAGACAGAAGCAGACATAGAGAAAGAAACAGAAATACAAAAGGCAGTTGTCAGCTCCACAGGCCCCGTCCAAGAAAGACACAGCCTTACTGTCTTTATGTCCCTCTAGAGGTTCAGGTCTGAGTTCATCACTACATCCAGATTTCCAGCCCCCAGATTTGTGGTTTCTAGCTGTAATAATTGAAGCTGTTTGCTAAAATTCAAATATTCTTGATTTGGTCCAGAAACTATGATTTAAATTTTTTTTGATTCAGCTGAAGAAAAATCTCAGCACATCCACGCATTGATTTCTTCTATGCATTAACCCAGCTCTTAAATAGGTTTATAGTCACCTGGTAACATCATAATATACATAAATCTGCGCAGTGCCAATACCTTTGAATATTTTAACTTAATACAATTAGGTTATTGTTTCCCTTTGAATCTTTGATTTTCTCCCCCACAGTTTTTTTTATTTTATTGACATTTATTTAACATCATATCTTTATCTACTTTTGTTTCATATCCCCTGGGCTGAATGTGGGGAACCTGACATTTATGAAAAATCGCTCACCAAGCACCATTGATTAGAGCAGCAGGGACCAACACCTGTTTGAGTTTGAAAAACATTGTTCATGAGCTCATTAAACAAACTGCCTTAACACTTGATTTTATTTCTGTTATCCATTCTGGTTAAGTATTTGATTTGAAAGACAAATATTTGTCAGAGAAAGGGTGATTAAACAGACAGAGGACATAAGATGTTTAATAATAATATTGATAATGATATTTAATAATTCTTTGCTTTAAATGTTATATTTGTAAACTGCCACCACAAGGGGGCATCCTAGGACAAAGCTGGGAGTTCTGATGAGCCCGTCTAAAAGGCTCTTCCTCTCAGCTAAAGATAAATTGCTACTCCAATGTAATACACCATCAAAGATGACTGATGCCATCATGGAGTCAATAATTGTCTCAAGGATTGCCGCCTCATCTCTTCCTTCCCCTCAGCAGGTAAAGTCTGCTTTTAGTCTTGCTGTAGAGAGCATCAGTGTTGTGAATCAAGCTGCGTTTATGGTTCACATAAACACCCAAATACTTACAAGAGCCTATTTCTGCATGTAGGAGAAACCAGGTTCTTGATTTTCCGCATGTTGATCAGAAGATGGTTTCCAATGGCAGCACATAGTCCTGTATCCATCGTCTGTACTCTGATTTGTCTTCACATGTGATGAGGCCAAATATAAAGAAAGTTGTCTGAGAACTTCTTAGAATGAAGCCTTGATGAAAAGTCAACCATAAGTGGTGAACAGAAATAGTTACAGCACAGATTAACATCAGCGTGATGCTAATAGACATCAGTCCACTGACTTTAAAGGGCTTCATAAAAGTGCAGTACATTTACAGCTCCCTGCTGGGCTCCCATGCTGAAGACAGAGGAAGTCCAGCATCCAATATTGACAGCTCCAGCTTTGTCCCCCAGAAAACTTAAGAATTAGAGAAATCAAAGAATGGGATCTCTACATTGCAGGGGGTAAATGATGGCATCATCAACCCTGAACTTTAGCAAAGACCTCACCCAAAGGCAAAGATTAGTGAGGATAAACCTCTTTAAGAGTCTTCATCATCGTCTAAGGACATTCCTTTCCACTGTCACCTCAAGCTTGTCTAGAGGAGGGACACCTGCAGTCACTGGCTTAATGTGACACAAACTGACATTGAGAAAACATCTGTTTTGAATAAGCTCTACATAAATTAATTGAACTGAATTTACTATTGGAGTTTAGAAGTGCATGTATATTGGGCTCTTCCAGCCAATTATTTACTGAGTAAACTTTGACTTATAAAGAATTCACTCTTAAAAATGTAGGAGCAAAAAGTATTTATGTTGACCTGGACCTAAATCAATCCGTTCAGCTCCAGCAAAGGTCTGCATGATTAGATTGCTATTACATAAGTATTTTTTTCCTAACCAGTTTTATCCTGCCTTCTTAAAGACTCGTGCTCAGCTCCGATTTGTTGATGCTTATGATGCTTAGTTATGGAGCAGTACTTATGCTCAAAGAGAAGTTTTTAATGAAGGTGAATATTTTTATTAGAAGGACTATATCATGTAAAATCTTTGTTTTTCTCTTAGCTATGCTATCATGCCATTCCTCCTTCAAAATTACAGACAGTCTTATTTTGTTTGATTCATGTATCTCTGAGTAATCTTCATGAGTTCGGCTGTCTAAACAGAAACCTCTTCCTGTGCTGTGAGGAACTGATAGAGACTGTCTACGTCAGAATGCACCCTCCAGGAAGCACATGCTTTAACCGTGCTGTGCCTGCACTGTCAACAAACACCTGCTTTCTCTGATCAGGTCATGTGGGGCAGAGCAAGATGAATCTGGCTCAAAGTTGAGACAAAGTGGGTCTGTCAGCACCTAATCTGCACAAGGCAGCAACTTCTCTTTTCCAACTAAATTCTAGGATCTTTTTAAAAAATCTTTTTTTGGCCTCAAGAGGTCTCAGACTTTGTTAAGCCTCCAGAATGGGTGTATTATGGTACCAAATGAAACGAGCAGCACCCAGGGGCAATTTAAAAGAAAACAACCATACTGTATTTCATAGCAAGTTAATACCCACATGGTGCTTAAGACATTATTAAATTTTTCAATAGGTGGCTTTGAAAATCCTAAAAATGATTAATATGGGATATTGTAAGTGGTAAATAGCTTGTACTTATATAGCACTTTTTCAGGATACCGGACTGGAGGTTTGAACCAATGCTGTGGTCCAACTGTTTTAATCATGTTTATTTGCTTTTATTTTTTCATTTTTAAATGTAAAGCACTTTGAATTGTCCATGTACTGATCGTGGTATACAATAAACTTGCCTTGCCAATGACCTTTGAGTTGCAGGGCAAACTCCTGCATCCGATGCCACTGTTGCTCAAAAACAAAAACAAAACCTTAAAAAACAAAAACAAAGAAACAAAAAAAAAACAACAAAGAAAAAGAATAAAAGCAGAACAACGTGGAGAGTAATGAAGAAGACGTAAAGTGTTACATGAGGACCCAACAGCAAACAATGGCCAACAGTGTGCTTAAATACTGTAAGGGAGAAGAATGATGCTAGATTACAAACTGGTGACCAACGAGGATCAGCGGAGACAGAAGGTAAGCATGGAGAAAAACACAGAGGAGCGGAACTAAGACATAAGGAAACACTTGACCAAGAAAAGACAAATACTAATCTAAAGGGACTAATCAAGGATATACATCTAAACACAGGATCAAGAAACAAAACACAAAACAATGACCCAATACAATAAAACCTAATAGACAAGCTGTTTATTACAGCAGGAACGTATGGAGCAAGTAAAAAAATAAACCACTTAAACATGGTTCATTTTCCCAAATAATAGTTTAATTAAAGGGAATTTGTTGAGTATTGAACTTATATTCTTTATTCTGTGACAGAGAGAAGAAATATGGTTCCACATAAATCTGTTACAAGACCGTCTCCGAGATGGATGATCCATCTTGGAGACGTGTGGTGTGGTTTAAAAAAAAAACAACTAAAGCAAACCTCACCAAGGGAACTCCAAGGTCAAGCTACTTTCCTTATTTGTCTTATCCATCACATCCTTAACTGTAATTGGGCATTACAGGAGACTGAGGATGGATTACTTTAAACAGAAACAAGCAAATAAAGCCTGAAAGCTACCCAAATGAATATTGACAAGCTTCAAAGTCTATCAGAGGATATCTTGTGGTCAAATGATTTCAGACAGAATTTAGATTACAGTCACATCACATTTACATTTACACAAGTAAAAAACACAGCTTTTAAAGAAAACACAATCAATCCTAAAGTAGTGCTACATTTTGAATGCACCTGCAATCTATGCGGGGACAATTAGGTATAAGATGCCTTTCTGTTGTGTTAATTTGGTGGTCGGATTTATGCTTTTGGCTTTTCGTGTTGTAAACACTTTCTATTTTTAACATTTAGAGCTTCAATCCTGTTTTGCTTTACCTGTCATTCCTTCAGTTCTTTGATTTTCTTTATTTTGGACCTTTATTCACTCTTGTGTTGGATTATGCTCATGTTCTGGATTATATAATTTTCTTGTTTCTATTCCCTGGATACCTGTGTATTTATCCTGCTTATCATCCACTTCCATTTAGACCCCGGTTTCATGCATCTTACAGCCAAACTGCATCAGTTAATCACTGATCTGCTTCCTTTGCAGCGATAACTTCTTTAATATATTAAAGCTGTCAGTTTTCTTACCTTAGATCTAAATGCTCTTATAGGAAGGTCTGAAGATCTGTTCCATAAGAATTTGAAAAGTAAGGCGTACAGACGTTATTCTTCTAACCGTTTTCATTAATTTAATTATAGGAAATATTAAACTGATTTTTAATATCAAGTTTGATTCTTATTATTCTAGAAATAACATTAAAGTCCCACCTAAACAGTTGTTAAAGTGTAAAGTCATGTCACAGAGATTTATTAGAAGTATTTATTTTACTAAAATGTAGCTGAACCTGGTTATGCCTGCGTTGCCTGTTGATCTTATTGTTTTGTTTATATTTTTAGTTCTTCTCCTTTAATTATCTAGTGTCTCACTTTCCAAAAAATAAATGAATAAAATCGAAGTAAGAACCCCCATTAAAAATCAGGAGGGATTTAAGGGACTGTGTCTTTATTCGGTTCCTATTTTCTCGAAAGCCCCTAAATAAAATCCCTATAAAAGTGTTTAGTGAATAGACTTCATCAGTGTAAAATTTTATCACAGAGTGAAGAAAGCTGACATTCTGGGACAACGCTGTCGAGCGGTTGGACATCTGAATGAGCTTCGTTCAAAGTATCATCTGTAAAAGAAGAACTTTGCTCTCCTACCAAACAAAGACATTAGTTAGAGAAACAGTCCTCGTTTACTTTTGGGGTCATGCAAAGATTTGCATCTCAGGATGGAGAATCTGTTGAAAGAACAGCTAGTAACTGTGGCCTTAAGATAAAAACCCTTGATATAAAACGCCCAATGATGTTTAATTTACAAGAAGAAGATGAAGTGATCAGATCACACAAAAAACAAAAGAAAAAAAATTGAAAAGTTTAGAAGAGAAAGCTGATGTTTGCCTTCATCAGAGAGAGGGGAACAGGTGAGAGCTAATGAGGAAGAGTGATGGAGTTAAATACAAGGCAGCCTTGGCTGGATGCAGCTGGTCCACTTGTGTTGGTCTATCACCTGCATTCCTAGAAAAATACATTAAAGTTTGTGTATAAAACATGAAAACATTTTAAAAAGTGAATGTATCAAACTCATGTTGAAGATTGTTTTCTTTTTTATTACTTTCTATATTTTTCATATGTGTGTGGTAAAAGTCAGTTAGAATGGAAATTCCTATATGGAGATATGGAAACTTTGAAAGAGGCTCTAGCATCACCTTATATGGTAATATGGTGGTGCTGTATGAGAAGAGCAAGATGCTGACTGGGGGTTTTGGTTGAGGCACCCCCTGGCTGACTTTCTGGATAAACTGAAAAGCATGTAGTGGTTCTGGGCCAATTTGCTGTTCCTACAACTATGGTCAAGAAAAGCAGGCCTGATTCAAAGGTTTCGCTATATCAAAGATTTTGTTAAACATGACTGAAATAAATTCTGTTAATACTTAAAGGTGTTTTCTTCTTTGTGTGCACTATCTGAGAACCATCCCTTCTCGGGTTGAACTGGGGATGATCATGAATGATGATGAACACTCAAAAGGAACTTCTTGACATTTTCATCTATTTCCCACATGTCATACATTTCAGAATTGAATGTATTGCTTCATTATAAGTTTTGTCGTTCTTTTGCTTTAAATATATCTTCCAATAACCACAACAAAATGCATTTTCTACTTTTATGCACAATCTTTATCCAAGTCGTTCTAAGTCTCAAGTGTTTCACCTCTTTAAGTATTCATGTGTAATTCGAATAGTAATCTAATACTTATTTTGATTACACTGTGTGAGCAAACAGTGGAAATAGGGAGCTGATCTCTAGAGGAGTGGTGTATTACCAACGTATCAGCTCAGAGGAATTCAATTTGACTTCTCCTGAAGTTTACAAAAGAAAACATGGGTGAAAAGACTTGACAGAGCTTTTCACAATTCAATACCTCAGTAATAAATCTTTGATGTGTTTCGATTTTTGGACTGCATGCTCTTTTTTTCCAAGAGAGATCCAGGTCCTTAGTGTGAGCTAAGCTGTGTGTGTCATGTGTTGTGATGTGCTGCTGGCTTATCGCTGTGATTCTTTGTATTACAGCCCACAGCTGCAAAAGAATCAATTTATTTGCAGCATACACCTTGAGAGCTGTTGTTAGAAAGGCAAACTTTCTGTTTGCTTGTTTGTTTACATTTCATGTCAGCTGCCATCTTTCCTGCAATAGCTCTTGTGAAATCTTCTACTTCAGAAATGATCAGATGAAGCAGCTGGGTGGGTTGTGGCTTTGATAACTGTTGTCACAAAACACCCAAAATGACGGTGAATTCGCTCTACGGCTGTGGATTTGTGTTTCTGTAGGCAGAAAAAGGCAGTACGGGTCTGATTTACACAAGAACTGTGGAAATGCTGAAAATGAAAAGCTAAAAATGACCTATTCCTTGTCCAAAATGGGAGACAATAAAGAGGGGAAAAGTAGCACAAGATCACAGAGGGATACCAGTGCAACAAAACTACATACAAAAGGTTCAGTGGGTCAGTAGTAAAAAAGTCTACTTAAAAAACTGATTAATTTTCAATATCTTTTTGATTTGTCTTCTGGATCTCTTGGTTCATTTGTCCACTGGGAGGCGCTGTTTCCCCACAAATTAACCCCCGTCCCTAGTGTTCAGAGTCTCCCTTGTTTCTGCCAGTAATTGAATTCCTTTTCGTCGACCACAGTGATTGATGGTAGTAATGAATTCACACGCACATATACGCATACATACACACACAGTTTGGCTGAATTTTTTATGTACCTCCAGCATGGCACATCCCAAGTTACACCCTAATCTCGCCTTCACTTCCCAAAGCCGACCTTCTCCGTTTAAAATGCCTCCACGCCCATTCACACGCTCATATGTGCCAATCCTCTTTGCATTTTCAACATTTGCGATGAAAACCTTTGTTTTTAACACACGCCACTGGTATTAATTGCTTCTGCTTCAACGTCCCACTGGGTGATTTGCATTTGTGTTGACACTCTATTCGCTGAAGAGTTTGAGGAATGTATTTTTCTCTTCCTCCTGGCATTTTCAGGGCTCATGATTGACAGACGAGAGAACCCGAGTTCCGGGAGGTGAACCAGAGGGTCTGATCTCTGGAAAACATCCTCAGTACAATACCAGATGAGATCAGTGACAGAGAAAGCTTGCTACAAATTGTAAAGTTTCACATTCCTCCGAGTCTGTTTTAATTCTAGATAATAGCTTATGATTTTTAGAGTCACAAAACAAATATTAAAAACAAAGCATTTAAATATATATAAAAAAGGTCAAAATGTTACAAGACCTTTTCATGAAAGATGGACCTTTCTTTGGAACCAAGAGCAGCATCTAAAAGTCATTGTTGGCATAACCTTTGAAATCTTCTAATCAGCAGTCAGAGATAGCAAATCAAAAAAACATGTACTTGTTCATGGTCATCATACATTTTACAAAGACATTCCTCTTTTCAGCTAGAGTTGCTCTGAAGGTCATTTGTCGACGCATCCAAAACTTGCTCAGGTTGAGGCTCCTTATTCTACTTGTATGATAACTGTGCTTTTGATTTGACACAAGCATAAGAAAGACTATATGTTCCGTTTAAGTAAATATTTCAGAAGGGATAACTTTAGTGAAAATCTGACAATCTTTGTTCAAAATATGTCTCTAAAATGTATTTCCTTGCTTACATTTTTGCTGCAGCTTGTTGCATGTTCCTTCCCTTAACTGTTCATTCAGGGTCTTACTCTTTACAAAAATGTGTTACATGTTATCTCAGACTTCTTGGCTATTGTTATTTAGGATATTTTGACTTAAGTAAAAGGCAGTGCTCACCACACTTATGACACCTTTGTTAAAGACAGGTAAACAGCCTAGCATGAAATTAAATTATTTTGTATTGAAGAAGAATAATTTCACACGGGAAATCCAGTGTTTAATTTTAGTGCAATAGGGAAAAAAAACAAAAATATAAAAAAAACCTAGATAATTATTGTGTTTTGTTTTTCAGCAAAATCGTTGGTGTGAAAATACCAGCAGCTCTAAAAAGTCCTATTTAGTAAATACACCTGGAACATTTTAGCTCTACTTTTTAAAGTTCATTTTAGTGTTGAGGATACCTGTATTATTTCCTCATAAAACCAATGTGTTTCTGGCACTGATAGTGTGACTAGGAAGCACATTCACATCAGCTGCTCTTGACAGAAAAAAATACATGCCTTGTGTATTGATGTTCATAAATCCGGTTTGGCTATGGGGAAATAGATACTGACCTACAACTGTTCATTACTACAATTATAAAACGGTTTGGAAAAAAAAAACATGATATAGTTAAACCTAAAACCATCTTGTATTTTAAAAAAAAACAACAAATAAACAAACAAAAAAACAACCCAATAGGTTTTAGGACAATAATAGTAATCTGTTCATTCATTCATTGAAGTTCCCAGTACTTTTGAAAAAAAAAAATGGTCGTTAGGTTTCAGTTAGTATGCCAAGTAAGTGCAGGATAAGGGCTGGAAAGTAGCCAGTGAGATCAGAGAGTGTCCAACCTAAGTTATTTAAAAGCAGGTGTGTCTTCCACCAATCAGAGTGAGGAGAATATCAAGCAAGGTAGAAAAATGTTTGAAATTCACATTTTGAGTCAATGGATGTCTAAAATAATTAAATCTTTAGCTTTTAAGATATGCCTCAAATTGTTAAAGGTGCTGCATGAGTTTAGCCTTCTTCTTAAAATGTTTTATTTATGTAGACCAGGTATGGGATTATGACTGCCGGTCTAATAGTGTCTTGACCTTCCATTTTCTTTCTAAGCACTTGGCTTGTACTTATACAGCATTTTTCCAGGTTAGGTTTACACTGCATTCAGTCATTCACCCATTCACACACCCTCGTGGCAAGCCATGAGGGTAGCCACAGCTACCCTCGGGCTCACTGACAGAAGCGAGGCTGCCGCAGATAGGCGCCACCTGACCACCATCAGTAGGCAATGCCGGTGAAGTGTTTTTCCCAAAGACACGATCACACTGAAAGTTGGAGCTTAAACCACCAACCCTTCGATTGCAGGACACACTCCGGCATCTGATGCCACTGTCGTCCCAGTAGATCCTTTAAGTCATGTTAGCTGTAAGGTGGGCACTTCATGGGATGAACACTGAACCGAAGTCAGAGGAACATCTGCTATGAGGGGATAGTATTTCAACTAATGGGTGTGCAATAATGCTTAGGAATGTAGTTCATATCATAGTAATATGAACTTTATTGGCAGGACTTAGGATTTTAATAGAAATTAGAACTCAGAATACATCATAGACTTTCTTCTGACAAGTAGGGAAGTATAGAAACCCTGACTGGTCTAAAGATATGCAACCCTCCACACACTGATATACTTGGTATTTTGTTAAGTTTCCAGCAGAACCAACTTTATCAACCTTTTTTTTAGTATAGCCTGAGCCATCATGCACCCTGTCACTCATACATCACCCCTATTCCTTCTTTGGACCATTTTTGATACACTACTAGAGCAGCATTTTTGATCACGCTCTAAACCCAATCATCTGACAGTTTTGGCCCTTGTCAAACTTGTTTGAATCCCCATTCTTGCCCATGTTTCTGTGTTTATAACCAATTCGCTTTTAGGACTCGGTGTACTTTTGCTGCCTGATAAAGTTGATCTCACAATAAAGGAAAAAATGTATCCTATTTAACTCCATCTCTGGTCATAATGTTATGCCCCATCGTGTAGATGCCAGTTATCTTTCACTGATTTAACTTTCCTCATCACTAGAAAATATTCCCACCATTTATCCAATGTCAAAACCTCAGTGGGGTGTTTTAAAAGGTAAATCCTCATTAGTGTGTCTGTTAGCTCTGTTCACGCCTCTGTCAGGTTACGATGGCCCAAAATGTTTAACACTGAACCATTTAAAACTTTTGCTAATGGTACCATAACATTTTGAATGGAAAGTTAAACTACTTTTTTTTCGTTGTGGGAATGTCCTTTAGCTGAACACATATTTTTAGGATTTTTGTCATCAGTGTGCTCAAATGTACCCATATTCTGACTTAATTTGAATACTTTATGGCATAAGCAACTTACTCGGCAGAGGGCTTAGAAGGAATTCAAAGGCAAAGCTGAGAATTTAAAGTTCTGAAACAGCAGATTTTATGAACATTTGAGAAAAAAGTCAGAAGTATGTCTTTGAGAAAGTGGAGAAGAAAGGAAGCGAATGAGCTGGATCAAAGGAGTGTAGTTTCAGGCTATCAGTGCCTGATGGAAAGAAGACAAAATTCAAGACAAAAGAAGAGTGATTGTTTCGAGGTCATATGCGTTATTGTATCATCCTCAGAGAGGCTGCCACTGCCATTATAAAGATGTTAGACAGTTAATGCTGCCTTCAGAAAAAAAACAAACTGTCACAGGAGATGGGTCTTTAGAAAGCAAACCTTTCTCACTGAAATAGTCTCTGTAAAACAAGGGAAGCTGAAAGGATGTCTGTGTTTGTTGGTTAGGAAGAGAAACAGCAGAACAAAGAGTTGGTGAAACACACTCAGGACCTTTAGTTTATTTTATCTCTTCTGTTTTTCTTTTTCTCAGTCACTTGTTCCAAATCTTCTCGTCCTTGTGCACCAACACATGCAGCGCTTTTGCAGGCACATTCACATTCACGCTTGTGTCACCAACATGTAAATGGTGGCTGTTTGATCACAGTCCCACTGCTATCAAATCCACCATTGCTGAATAATTCCCTTGACCCACTTCCTGTGGATTCATGCCGACTTGTATTCTCTGAAGCCCGACATTCTCCATTTCAGGCAGATCAAAGTGTTTCCAGGATCAATCCTAATATCGTTGCCACGGTTTCTTTACTGGGTGATTGACACATGTGTCCTCACATCTCAGTCACAGTCTTTTCCTGAGCGATAAATGTGTTTGTCAGCACAATCTAAGGCCTGATCACCAGATCAACACGATTACAGCGGGTCTTCAAGGTTGTACTGAAGCAGACTAAGCTCACTTCTGCAGCAAAGAAAGGGTGAAAGGAGGTATTGCAGGATTATGGTTTGGAGAGACATTTTCCAATTTGCTTTATGTTAATTTAGAGTTTTATGGATTTACAAGAGGATTTGTCAGGTGGAGTTTGACAATAAGTCAAGTTAAGGTTATTTCTAAAGATGTAAGATTATTGTGTGGATTTTTAGAAAGTCTTCTAGTATCATCAAATATCCAGAGTCTTTTCTTGTTTTCTCTAGGTTTTCTGTATAATACATGTTTGGGATTTAAGATATAATGCTGTTTTTGTGTTAAAAAATATTTTAATGATTAGCTGTATGTTTAAAATATTTCTGTTTAAAAAAACCACAAAGATTAACCATTTCTAGTTGCCTGGTTTAATCCAACTGCTATTCTTTTAAATTGCCCAATATTTCAGAGCTCATTAAGCCAGTGCTCTTAAGGTATGCTCCCATGAGCACAAGTTTTCAGAATAAAGAGCCAATCAGAATAAAAGTGAATTATGTAAACAAACCGAACTGTAATATTGTGATTGGATTCAGAAAAAAAATAAGGTTGGTTTTGCAAAAAAATAGGGATGGTTTATGTTAATCCGTAATCCGACCAGCGTCCATCTTAACACCTTTTGCAGTCATTTCATTTGGAAAGAAGAAAACTGACCCTGCATGTGTGTTTGGAGGAAGGGACAGCAGAGCTGAGCAGCACAGAACTTTGAAATATGCTAATTTCTTCCAGCTCTCTCATTCTGTAACTTAGAAACAGCAACAGCATGAGTTGCTGAGTCTTTAGCTTAATTATGGAAAGCAATAATACCTCTCAGAACTTGGCACAGGTCCATTCTAGTAGCTCAGAAAAGCCAGAATCAACGTACTTGCATATTTATTGTTTTTCTCCACGCAGGCAGAAGTATAGACTTCCTCTGCAGTTATGTTAAACAAATATGACAACTTAGAGTGCTTCCTTTTACAAATAACTCCTGGTTAAAAATAAAAACATGTCATGATTGGATTATTTGATTTTGTGGCCACATAAGTTTTTGTCCTTGATCTAAACACATTTCAATTTGATTAAGAAATCTTTTAGATGTAAACACAGAGTAAGATAAGCAGCCCCACAGCATTACAGATCTCCTACTGTACTTTACAGTAAACATAAGGTGCTTTAAAGAGCACCTGTTTATAGCCAATGCTGAAAGAAGTTTAAAAAGCTCCAAACATTTGACTGGGAAATGGAAGGAAGTACAGGACAAATCCTTTTATAAATGACAGAGTAAAAAGTATGTTTGGATGTTGTGACTGCATTTTGTAAATTGAAAACCTTGCTATGCTATGCTTGTGTATTTTTTATTTTTGTAACCATGTAACCATTAAGTCTTGATCAGATCTCTCTTGGAAAGCAGATTTTTTTCTCAATAAGTTTTTTAATCTGGTTTAATAAACAAATATATTAGTTTCATACATCTGGTTGGTATGTAGATTAGTGATAGCTATTGCTGACCGTGATAATCCTTAAGATGATACACTTTCCAGCAATATTCTTAAATAGAGCTGTAAATATTTTTCCACCTCTTTACCCCTCTTTCTCACTGTACGTTGTTATGGTATAAAATGGATTTTTGTCCAGTGCAGTAGCCGACGGGAAAAAAATGCCTTTCTGCTACAGCAAATTACAGCCCAGGAAACAGAAAGTTATGGATTAGTCACAGTTTCCTGTTGGTTTGATCGACAATGAAAGGTAAATAACAGCTTAAGTTTCTTGTATTTATTTTTATTCCATTGATTATTAAAAGCAAATAATATTTTTTGTTAATTTTCCACACCGAATGAATGAATCAATTTTAGTCAATTTTCCAGAGTGAAGTTATGATACATGAATTAAATTCATGTCTTTTTTTTTAAAAAATATCTTCTGGAGGGAATCAAATGTATGTCGCCAGCTTTGTGAATCTGAAAACTGCTCTGAGACTTTCCTCAAATGTCATTCGATCTGATCAAGATTTGTACAGCAAAATGTAATATTTAGGAATCTGTGTGTGACAACGTTTGTGTTCACCCTTTGTCACTTATTCTTTCTGATTCATTTGCTATCCGTAGCTTTCATGATGCTTAAATTCAAACATTAGTTTGTAACTTTGCTTCACTTACTATTATATTGCTTTTTTTGTTTTTCTTTGAAGTAACTTTGAGTTATCTTGTATTAAATGGTTTATTTTACAAACCATTTCCTTATGTAGATGAGTTTGTAAATTAGATTAAGAATTCTATTCTTGTTTAGATGTTTTATTTTTTTAGCTTTTTGTAGACTGACAGGAAAGGGGGTTTGAGAGAGGGAGAGACATGTGGGAAAGGACCACAAGCTGGATTTAACCCTGTGTTGAGGACTAAGGCGTTGGTACATGGGTTGTGTGTGCTAACCACTGCACCACCGGCAAGCCCCTTTTTTTTTGCCTTTTTTAATTGTGTCTTGATCCACTCATGCGCAGGTGTGTTGTCAATTTGTGATTTATTGGAAGCTGGGGAGGGTTGTCAGGAAAAACTTAACAAATAATACTCATCAGAAGAATCTAGAACTGGTAGCTGATCCTTGTTCTCATTACCTTCACACTGTCTTGAGAGAAACTTTCACAAAACAGTTGGCAGATTTTTTCCATATTATTAAGACAGTTAAATATGGGTACTGTGCATCTCTTTTTAATCCCGTACTGAACCACTTACATGCACTGCAGTAAAACCACTCATCGCCTTTGCTGTCTTTTTTTCCTTCACTTCTGTTATGAAACCATAAGTCAAGCTCTAATTATCACTGACAACTCTCTCTTCTGCTTTTGGATCTCAAACATGGACGGCGTAGCTGTGTGTTTTTTGATTTGAAGACTTTTCAGAAGCCCTCCTTGTCAGTCTGTTGACATCAAAGAGCTTCTTTCAGTTGAGAGTCCAGTTTGCTACTCAGTCTCCTTCAGTGAGGAGTACTTTTTTGGGAATTATAGACACATTTTGATGTCTAAAAAACTTTGCTTGGATTGCAGTCATGAACAGAAATGGACAGCGTCGGTTTGTAGAAAAAATATTCTGTTTGAGGCTGAAGCATTTTATCACCTAGATATATCAAACATCTGGTCTGTTGTTTGCATCATGTGAGGTTTAAGATAATTTTTTCTTTATTTTTGAAAAGAATTGAACTGAAATGAGTCAAAATTGAGCAGAATATTACATAAATACTTTTTATAATGATTATGAAGAATTTCTTCTCATACTCTGAGATTTCTCCACTTTACTCACTTGACAGAGTCTTGGAGTGTGAAGGCACTTTTCTTTTTATTGTAAATTAAAGAGTTTTGAAAAGGATTTGCAAAAGTGGGTCTCCCTTTGAATTTGCATTGTGGAATGAAAGTGCTTCGTTTTCGCTCAGTTGCCCTTGCATTCTCTTTTCTTCGACTGCACTTCTTTGCTTCTCACTCCAAGATCCGTACAATATTTTTTTCCCGCCCCATTCCAGCAACTTCATTCTTCTCCCTGTATAATAGTGGATTCTCCATGGTGGATTTGAGTGGGGCTATTTTTGGGTTCTGCACTAGCGCTGGCATGCGCCGCCGTAATCCAATTGTGATAGTGTTAATTTTTAAAGCTTTATTATTGAAATTGCTGAGACCTAATTTTCTGATCCTGTCACTGTTGACGGCCACCATAATCATCCAATTCAAGTTATTCCAGACCATTAAGTCACAACTAGGGATTGGTCATGGCTGCTGATGCGGGAGAGGAGGAAGAGCTATGTGAGAGTCTTTGTGTGCATTCCTGCTTGTTGTCATGCTGGCAATCTTTTTGTTTGATTTTAACAAGTCTCCAAGATTTTCCCTTTCTCTCTTTTTTAGTGTGCACACTGCTGTGAATGACACATGGGATGCTTTCCAAAAGATATGTGATTGGTCCCGTAAAGCTTCTGTGGTGTTTATTTGATTTTTTTATTTTATTTTTTTACTGTTAAGGTTTGGGCTCAGTTCTTTTCTGTGCTTTCAGCGAGTTTTAAGTGAAAAGTGAAAAAAACATGACTACCTTGAATTGTGTTGTTGCTGCAGCTGCTGTATGCTTGCAGGTTGTGATGTGGTTATTGTGTTTCAAACAGATTATCGTCTCTTTGTGACTACTTTGTGAATAGAAACATCGCCCACACACACCATCAGGCAGGGCCACATGTGTGGACGATAACAGTCAGACTAACAAACACAACACTTTTTGACTACTTGGTTGCCAGGAAACTTAGCCTGAGCCTTTAAGGGCGAAAGATAATAAAGAATTGTGTGTGCCCTGCTTCTGTCTGGGCAAGTTTGTTAACAGCCAGTGGGTGTCTGCATGCTGCAGGTGTTGATTTCCATGCGGTCATTGCTGTCTGACATAAATCTGGGTGAAGACACAGAGCATGTGCTGGATTCAGCAGATTTTACTCACGGACAAGGTCGAGATGAATCATCCAAAGGTTTGTTTGAGACAACACAAATCTCTGTGTCATATCCCGATAGAACTATGATTTTGGATGATGAAATGGGCTGTATTTGAGGGTTCAGATAGTTTATTTTTAAAGAAGGGTGACTGAAAATTTTATAATACAGCAAGACCTTCAAAAATTCCAGAAACTGCCTGATCTGTAATGAGTAGAAAGCTTAGTAAAAGAATAATTGGGTGCAAAAGTTTACATTGATTGCAGACTAGGCTCAATATGCTGTGAATGATCCTTTAGCAAAGTACATCTTGACTTGTTTTTTATTGACCGTGGCATCATCCAGTTTGAATATATGGGCCCTCTTTAGTAAGACTAAAGCTAATCTAAACTGTTGGATTTATTTTTTCAAACTGGCTTTAAAAATGTGAAAGTGTGTTCGGGATATTTTCATACGGAATCACTTTTAAGTAATCTAGATGTTTTGTCGAAGGGGAAGTTGATGAATTTGGAAGATTTTCTCTGTCTTAATTATTTCCCTCAACTTCCAGTTCATGATTGGCTACAGCCTTGGTGGTTGCTTATGTTTTGCTCTGATTAACCTCCATCTCAGCATTATCAACAGGCTCACCCTTCAGTCTAATGTCTGTAACAGTTCCTAATACACAACTAAAAACTAATGTTTTTAAGATTTCTTTAGCATAACTACATACAGTAGATGTACTGCTGTTTGTCAGGACGTTAAGTTTCTAGTTTGCTTCCTGATTGTTTTCCTTTCATCTTAGGAAGTCAGTTTCGTCAGATTGTTGAAATTCTGGCCAATTTAGGTTTGCAAAAACAACAATAATCCTTAAATACCAGGCTTCTCTATGCATAGTGAATGTCCTGACTGTCAATCAGATTTAAATATTATAGATTATGCATGAAATCAGTGAAATAAAGTGACTTCTGGTATTTTGATTACAGCACTTTGGACCCAGGAGCGTTGTTGTGTCCACAAAAAAAATGTGGTTGAGATGCAGCTTGCTAAGTGGATTCACCCTCAGAGCAAATCAGTTCTTGCTTACATTGATCAAATAACTGAAATGTTAAATGCTTTCAAGAAAAACAACTTCAAAGATGGATTGATCACTTAGTGTCAGACACTTTTGTAGAGAGATAATCAATGCTTTCCTCTCCACATCCAAGTGCTTGTAATGATTCCACTGATTAGTGTATTTTATGTGATCTCGCTGACAGAAAACAAAGACAATTTTGCCATCTTTTCCCCATCACTCCAACGCCAGCTTGGATGAATCATCAGCTGAAAATGTTTCATGTGAGGAGAGCTGCCCCCATGTAATTGAATCCAGACTGATAACCAGTAGCTGGATCCAAAACAAGTCAGAGTACACTTGATTAAAAGCCATCATGATTACGAACAAAAGAGGAGTAAAGATTATCACCAGATTATTGCCATTTTTTTTTTGCATTTATTGCAGCTGCGGAGGCACATCTGTTGCTTCCTGCTGTTAACAGAGATGGACAAAAAAATGGTGGCTAAAGCATCCAATCAGAATCAAACCACACAGTAATGACTTGAGTGAAACATTGCTGTGTTTTTTTTCTTTTGCTTTTATTACACACTCTGTTATCTGGATCTTAAATGAGTTTAGAATAGCATAAATCACATATTCTTTATTGTCCAACCACCAATTTAGTCTGATAGCAAATTTAAGAAAATTTGTCACAAAAACATTTGCATCAGGCTAAATGTGATAAGAAGAAATCTTGTTGTCCTCTGTGGCCCTTTAAAACCTCAGGGGTTGCTTCATTTGGTGCTGTGTCCTTTGGCCACAAAGAAAATAAAAACATTTTGTTTAGTTTGTTTTTAGATTCTTTTTAAAAATCTTTTTAAGTCTGGCACTATAAAAAATAACAGCAATATAAATCTCTGTTATTGTTTTTGTGAAGTTTTCTGTTTATAAATTGCTCCCCCAGGGTCCCGTGAACAGATACTAAGAGACACACTTGGCAGAAAACCATTGTACATCAACACATTTCTTTTATGAATGCCATTATTTCTTTTAGTATTTGCCCTGCAAAAGTAATTATTATGTATTTCATTTCCCTTAAAGTTAAGTTTTAGCTATTAAAATCTTCTTTAAAATATACAGATACATACATTTTTTTTCCTTTTCCATTTATGCAAAATGTAAATTATTTTTGCAAATTTTAAAATGTATGTACATTTTCCATTTAGGCAAATTCCACAAACTTCTTTGCCCCCTTTTCTGTGAAAATTTATCTAACCTAGTATAAAACAATGTTTTTTATTGTTGATGCATATATATCTTTATATATATATATCTATATATATAAAGATATATATATATATACTAAAATATGCAGTGAATTTGATAAACTTAATTTCAAGAGACCCAGAGGAAAGTAAGTGAAAGCTAAACGCAAATTGTGCATTCTCACATCTCTCTCTCATCTGCTGTTAGATGTGCTCCTAATTATAGTGCAGACCCACTGAACAAATCCTACCTTTCATTCACAGCATTAGTCTCCTTTTTGACTATGTGATGTCTTCTATTTGGTGTTAGCTGACACAATCAGAGGCTTGACTGGTCTTGACAACCTACTGCGACCTCAAGCCATTTCTGAGACCTGATTCAGAGACCTTTTCATCCGCCTCCAGAAGTCATCTACCTTGGTGAGAATGAAAGACCTTTGCATGCTGTTCAACACAGGTCTGTATGGATTAAGTAAAAAGACCCAACGAAAAAAAAGCTCACTGCTGTGATCCTGCTCTACGTCCATTATGACATGACAACCTGCTGTGAAATAGATTTTGAAGGTTACTAAGGGATTACTCAAGCTGGGGACATCCTGTTTCTGTTGTGTAACACAGAAATGCTGGTATGTATTATTAGACAGAGCTTGATGCACAAATAGTATAGAGGTGTATATGTCTCTGACCTTGCTTGCTATGTTTGGGGTGATTGATTGGCAAGTCTGAGCAGTAACCATGGTAACGAAGACAGAGGTGGCACAGCTTGAAGACAGGATGAACGTTCAGGATTATAGAAAATTACACAGCCTTTTCCTTGTAAGTTTGATTTAGTGTCTCAGTTTATTAAATGTGCCGATTTACACAAGGTTTCACAAGTCAAGATAACAAATGTAATGCATTAAATGCTGCTGTTTATCTTACATGCAGGACTCCTGTAGCGAATCCCGCTCCTTGTCCAGAAATGAATTCATCGATCTTGCTTGGATGGCAGTCGGCCATGGATCCAGGGAGGAATATGGTCTTCTGTTTGACAGCACGGTTGCCTCTCAGAAGCTTCGTAGGCTCCTGGGAAGTGATGGTGTGAAGGAATGTGGGTGTGTCAGCTGGAGAGGGTTGAACTCCTTTCTGCAGCTGAAGCTTTCTGATAAACTACAGAACAGCAGAGCCATTTGTGCTCCTTGCTGGAAGCCAACGTTAACTCTGACTTGTCCTCATCGGGGACCTGTTCAGAAGGTAAACGATTTCTAAGTTCACAGAAACTTATTAGAAGTTGAGTTTGTTACAAAGCTAAACATATGGCTCATTTTGAACTCCTGGCCTTGCATGTTGTGGAAAAAAAACATTAATCGAGTTCAGAATTTTAAACTCTGCTGACTGGAAGGAAATCCACATTATTAAACATTGTGTCGAGAAACGTTCAAAAGTATTAGGGCCTTACTCATCAAAATGGCACACCTCTTTTGAGATAAATGGCGCTGGACTGCTCTTACATCTATCAATTAATATGCAAATGGGGGAGCTTGTATAAAGTGCCTACTGCTGTGGATAAAGTGAAAGCTCACCGCTTTAATCTTTCAATCCGCAGGATGTCAAAATGTCAAAATGTTGTGTCAGTTGTTTTCAAAATGCCTGAAAGGTTTTCACCCTTAAAATAGAACGATTTTTTCCTCAGACAATATATCTGTCTACAAGCTTTTTAAGCGATACAGTCACAAAAGTATTAAAAACATTTCTAACATACTGTAATAACACCTAATGGAACAATACAACATTATTTGTATTGTGCTTTTCTGAAGGAAATTGCACAGGGCTTTAGTAAAAAAGATTCCAGATTGATTTTAAAATCAATAAAGAATCTAAAAGGGAGGTAAACTCAGGGGTAACGTTTTTTTCTGCCCTTATGGTCCCAGTAATGAGTCTAGTTGCTGCATTTGCTGCTGATAATAAGAAAAGGCTTACTAATGCAAGGTCGGAGCATGAAACTGTGTGAAGGTTTTAAGTGGACAGTTTAAAGAAAGGTTGTCATTTTTCAGATTGCTGTAAGATGGAAGAAACAAGACAATGTTTGACTGGAGCATATAATGGAGTGAGCCCTTTATTACTACCTAAGTTATTTTGCATAATAGGTTGTAAAAACTGTTAAGCAAACAGACTAACTGATTTTGAGATAAAAAAAGAATAACTTTTGACTCATTATATTTCAATGCAAGAAAGATGGAGATATCTTGATATACAGCTCAGAAATACATAGCTTCTGCAATATTCACTATAGCTGCTCGAATCAATGAGTATTATTTTATAAATCATTGAGCATGATCATTGACCATTCCCTTATAATGTATTACAAATATTTTAGACATTGCAAAATGCAAAGAGCTGGATCTTTAGTACCTGATATAGCATGTAAAATACAGAGTACAGTTGAATAATTCAGGTTTAAAATCTGCATCTCATTCAACCCCAAAGATGACAACAATATACTTTATATGGAAGAAACCAAAGAAGAGATGCCTGGCTTCAATCATTACTGTCAGCTGCTTGCTTTAGGACAGTCAAAAAAGCAGCCTTCCAGCACACACTGCATACAAGCTGTCACCAGGGTGGTGGGTGGCTGTTGAGTTAAGTTTGAGGGGTTTTTTTACCAGCACATGACCCCGACACCAAATTATTGATCAAGTCACGAACTTCTCTGTATATTGAAATATTCTCTAGCCCCTTAAAAATTGGGCAATTATTCCAAATATGCCAGTAAATCTGTAACAGGAAAAGAGAATCAAATTAAAGCCTAAATATGACTTCAGTTGAAATGCTGTTATAGGATCTCAACAGTGGTGTGCATAAAGAAATGTTCGCAAACCTCAGTGCATGAGAGCATTGTTGTCAGAAGGAGAGATCCAAAGTGCCTCCATGGCAAAGTTAAAGCCTGATAAAGTCAAATAGAAAATCTCTACTTTTGATTATTGCTGCTGCTAAAAAAAGTTCTACTAGCTACTGAATCATGGTGTGTGTAGCTATTGCTAGAGTTATTAATGCTGTGATGTGCACCCTTGGGCATTATGAGAGAGGTGAGTTTTAATTTTGACCCAGGAGTGGAGGAGAATGCTGTGATCAACAATATTAAAGGACATACTCAGTTCTAAAAGTCCTCAAATTGGGTTGTCCTTTTAAACTAGGCTAGACAATATCATGCCATTTACGCAACCTGATCTCTGTATAAGCCACTAAAAAACCTCTGTTCAGTCACAAATGGCAATAATTTAGTAATCCTCTTCAAAAGGGCATTTGTTAAAAAACAAAAAAACAAAAAACAAAATAGTACTTAGGGATTAAATTACATTTCTTTAGGGACAAATAAGAAAATAAGGATAAAATGTATTTTCTTTATGTCCTCTAAAATTTGAAATACTGGCATAACTTTTTTCACTGGTCATAGCTTCTAATTTTTAATCAAACCCTTCAATCACTATATAGAGTGGGAACTATATAGTGGACTTTATAGTAAACTCAGTGACCCTTCAGACAGATGATCATTACTTTTTGCTCCCTGTTGGTCATGTGACTCTGGCTCCCCACACTGGAGAACACTGAGATAAAGTCTCCAGCATCACTCAGAACTGAGGAAGGTGAATCACCTAGAAAACTTCACATCCAGTTGCCGAAACTGAACTTTCCAAGCTTGACCACGACCTGGATGAATGAGAATCTTTACAGATATGTTTGTCTAGTGACCATTGATGTCCACTAATTCAAGATGCATTGTAGGAGATTTTGAGTCCATTACTTTTTGATTCACTAGACACTTGGACATTCATATAAAATGACATGATGACTTTTTTAACATTTTGACAGGTCCACAACATACGAATATTTATTTCTGCTCGCAGTGCCAACATTGATACAAAAGGAATCTGCCCCAATAAGAATGACTCCCTCAGAAAAATGTAGATGCAAACCTTAGCGTGTTAGTGAAAACTTTAAGAAGTAAATGGGGCTTTCTGCTGCTTATCTTCTCTACAGTTTAATGTTTGGAAATAAGTAAAGGTGAGAGTGAGTGTGCTACTTACTAGCCTGAGGGAGTTAAAGTTGTTGCTATAGTTAATGCAAATAAATTGGTGGGTTACTGTGAAGTACCATTGTATTTTGGTTCTCAAGACCTCAACTTATTAACTAATACTTTTACTTAAGCTAATATAGAAAGCAAGTGAAGCCTATTTATAAAGTGGCTTTGACAGACACAAGTACACCGCAGGCAGAAATAAAAAATGCACATTACATTCCCAGCTGCAAGCAACTGGGTCCTAAACAAAGATCCTGACAACTGCATTCACATCATAACTATTGCACATCTTGCAAAACCACCATGTTGTTGTTTCCTTAGTCTTTGTTATGCTGAAACCTGTAAGACCTCTACAGAATAGCTGAGGAAGGAATAGATAGCACATAGTTGAACTCCATATGTACCTGCATAACCTGTTTTATTTTGGGTTAAACTAGGGCTGAATATAAGCACACAGAACCTTTCTCTTGGATTGGCATTCAAAAAGATATATTTAAATAATAATTCTAATCACAATTTCCCTCTACTTTAAAACTATGCACTAATTTGTATCAGTATGTTACAGAAAAGCATTGCATATATTGAAGTTTCTTGATGCATTGTGCCATTATATAAAACAAATTCAAACAGTATGTATACTTTTTGCAAGGTACTTAACAACTGAAAGTAGACAGTTTCTACAGACAGGGTCATTTTGACCAAATGAAAATGAGCAGCTTTTTCTTTGTAGATCAACATTTTCTTTCCTGCAAGTAACTTTCTGTAATTCATTATTGCAGTACCTTTTTTATCAGCTGCAGCACAGGAACTGGGCGGATTAGTTTCTTTCTCTTAAACCTGTAAAGATGAGGGTTTAGGAGGGGATTGAGTTAAGTGGGCCTTCTAAACCATGGTTCTGTTGTAACTGAGAAGCTAGCAAAAGGAGAATAATAGCGCACCCTTAACAGCTCTATTAAGTAACACAGCTGTTATTTTTTTTTATTTTTTTCTTTGCCTTCGAGTTAAGAATTGTATTTTCCCAGCTAAACTGCTGTTTTTTTTTTTATATGTCCTCTGGTCTCCACAGGTGTTGTCTGTTCAGAGCTCAGGTCAGTATCTGACTGTGAGCAGAGGAGGAACAGTGGTGCTGCGGGACATAGGAGACATGTCCATTCAACACATGCACCGTCTGCAGAACAACACGGTCAGACCCAGAGACCTCTGGGTGACAGACGTAGCACTCCTACCGAGCATGCACAAGGTTATTTGGTCCAGTTGTAACTGTTGCATTTCAGCACTGATTGTTAATTTGTTGCATTCTTCCACAGAAAGCCAGTTCTTCTTCAATCACACTAAGATGATTCAGTTAATAATTAAGAGATAAATAGTCAGTATTATTGGGGCAGATATTGTAATTTACAAAGGAAGACAAATACTTGAGTCAAGCGATTAATTATTGATCTGTGCTCTGTGTAACAGCCTCGCAGACAAGAGGCTGTTGCATAATATTCAGAAAGTAAACATTAATTTCTTTGTTGTAAGATCATCAATTATTTATCATTACTCCTAATTAGCAACTCTTTAATCTACAGATTTGTGAACTGCATGAGGTATTTAATTACAGTAAATCGTAGGCATGAAGAAAATATTTCATGGTTGGCATTGATTATTAGCCTGGGAAATTGTCAAATCACAATCATGTGACATAAAGTGCTTTGTGTGTCACTTTGTCCTTTGTGGCCCTCCTGCTCTCAGATCGCTGTCTCCTTTACGTGTAAAGAGATATGTTTTTACGACATACAGGACTTCAGCTGCAAATATAAGTTGAAGGTAAACTCTGAGTAGATGTACAAATGCTCTTAGGCTTCAACTCTCTCTGCAAAGTAGCTTTATTGCCAAAATTCAGCTGTTTAGGGATTAGTAATTTACAAATAAAAAAATACATAAAAGGTTAAATGCAAGGAATATTACAAATATTTTATCCCAATCCAATTCTATATATATATATATATATATATATGTCTTCAAGTGTCTGATATCTTCAAATCACTACGATAATAGTTTTCCAGTAAAGGGATGTTTTTTAAGCACAAAAGATGTTTGTCATGAGGCTATTAAATAATTTTGAAACAGCACTAGTCATTTAGGTTTCATTTTCGGGTGGATTTAAAAGACTAGTGTTATTGCAACTGTTAGTTTGTGGATTTTGCCACTAAATCTCGTTGCAGAGAGATTTAAACTATTTTACATGCAACTCTTACAAGGGTATATTGTTATAGAATATATCATCATATAAAGCCATACTGATACAGTCATGATATTCAATATTCGTCTATTCTTTTTCTGAAAAATCCTTAAGGGAATGAGATTTGCCCCGTGGTCTCTGGACTTCTGGATGGGTTCGTCTTACTCTGACCAGGCTGTGCTCATCATAGGAGACATTGGGGGACAGGTAATCCACAGGAATAGATAAACTAAAGGAGGGATGGCAGGACTCTTATGACTGACCATTTTATTTCATGATCTACATGTGCTCATCAACTGATTAAGTTACAGATGTACCTCTCTGTCCTCCCAGGTCAGTGCTTTGTATTTTACTTTTGCCCAAGTCTCTCTGTTTGACAGCACCACTCTGAGGATGGACTCAGACTGTGGTGCACCGACAGTCCTGTGGGATGACATAGTCAAAGGCAAACACTGCTGCTGCTACGTCGAGACGCACCAGGCTCACTCTCCTGCCTGGGTCAGAAAGGGTAGGAAAGATTTACAAAAACAAAAACATTTGCTCCAGAGTCAGAATTTGCAGCTTTAATTTATTTTTTATTGTTCTACATCAAATTAAGTGAGCCATTGGGAGAAAATAAATGTAAACTGTAAATATAATCAAAAAGAAACAAATGCAGCCAGCCAGCCAGCCAGCCAGCCAGCCTGCCTGCCTGCCTGCCTGCCTGCCTGCCTGCCTGCCTGCCTGCCTGCCTGCCTGCCTGCCTGCCTGCCTGCCTGCCTTATAAATAACAATGGTGATTGGTCTCTAAGGTCTAACTTTGGATCTAAAATGATCATTTGGTCCATTTGGTCATTTTTAGCACTAATTACTTTAGGAGGCTCCATTGACAGGCCAAGATCTTGGGCTCAACATCCCATATCTGTTAAACTCCTTATTTTTGTAAAAAGAATTTGCACTTCAGTTGTACTGTTGTGTCGACATAGATATCTATCATAAATCACCCTTTAAATACTGAATATGCATGGATAAACCTTGTTTGTGTGGAAGCTTTTCGACATTTCATCCAAACTAAAATGGGCTGACATTTACAGCTTTAGATCTATGAAATCTTTATTTATTTTTTGTGCAAACATAAAAAGAACATCTTCAGCCATTTTTTGGGCGTTAGAACCAACTGAGACTAATAAAACTATTTGCTGTGTTTTAAAATGATAAAACTGAAAACTAAAGACTTAAAGACAATGTTCATATTTTGAAATGTTTAACCCTTTATTATCTACCATAGAACAAATTCACCAGGGGATTTTTTTTTTACATTTTTACGTGCTGTAGAGACATTTTGAAGCTTTTCAAGACATTATTACAAACCTTACACAACTTTACAATTTTAGTGACTGTTGTGAAAAAAAGACTATTTTAATTTGGTTGTAGAAATTTTAGCCTTGTGGGAAGCCTGTATTTGTCAATGTAGTATCAGTTAAAACACATTTCTTCTAGTACTACAACGGTTCCTATCTTGTTATAAATATGTTATGTGGGTCTACTACTTAAGATGTCAAAAAGCCTTTTCTACAGCAAGGTTGTCACATCTCTGTCAGATCTGATGCACTCTAATTCAGAATAGTGCACACATATTTGAATCAAGATTGGAAATTCCCAGTAAGTATGCATTAGTATGATACTTTTGCTGCATTGCTACTGTAATGTTTTTCATTTTTTTTTCCTACTAAAGGTTCAACAAGCCATTCGGGAATTACATATCCATTATCTTTAAGTCCCCTCAAGTGGTCAGATAACGCAAATTTAATCAAAAAGTAGGACAAGCTATCAGTTTGCCTTTAAGTTTCAAGGATCCGGCTTGTCAGGTCAATGTTTCCTCATTAGTACAGACAGCATAGCATAATGTTAAATTAAGTGAAGTCATAATTGACCTTTTATTCAAATCACGTTTGTGTCCGTTTTGTAACAGTGTCACATGCAAATGCTGTGTAAGAGATGTGTGTATAAAAGAGGTGTGTGTATATAAGAGGGCTCATGTGTTGGAGTTTCTGACATTTAAAATAAATAATAAACAAGGGGTAGTCTGTCTTATCTAAAGATCATATTGTGTTTGCCACCTTGTCAGATGCATAGCTGGCTGATGCCTGAGCTTTATTAACCTGGCACTGATTACTAGGCTAATAAAACAAAGGGCAAATATGCAATCGTATGACATGACATACATTTGAAATGCTTTGTCTGCTGTCTACTGTTAATCAGAAAAAAATAAAAAAAACAGCAAAAAACAAAACAGAACTAGCGGTTCCAGCTAAAACACAGGGCTCTGGGTGTCAGGGATGCTAATGGCACATCTAACACCTTTCACTTTGACACCTGGAATGAGCTATGGGGTGGTTTCAGTCACTTACTGTATGCACATTTAATCGCCTTCTATACAGGCAGGTTTTTTTCACTTTCAGTGTAAAGTTACAGGTGTGAGTTCTTGCCCCCCTGTTCAGCTTGGTGTGTGCAGCAAAGAAGATGCTCGGTTTTATCTCAGTTGCATCACTGGAATAAAGCTTCTCTGAAGAGTAATTGGGCTGTTTGATAATGATTCAGCCAAGAAAGCGCTTTGAGACTGTCTTGGCTGAAATCTTGATAAAAAGGGAAAAGAATAGCGTGCATATACTGTAGATAGAACACAAGAAATTGGGAGACAAAGGGGTAACAAACTACAGGGGAAATCGAGGAGAGAAAACAAAGTCTAGCATGAATGTAATCTCACAGTCTGTGTGTCCATATGCATTGGCGTGTGTGTGTGTTGTTTTGGAGAGTGTGTACAAAAAATGGGTGCCTGTGTGAGAGCATATATGTGTGTGCTAGCATACCTCTGGGGTGCTGGGGCTATTCTTTTGAAGTTTCCTGCCCTTCAGTATGAGTGGGCTGTGTACCATTAGACATAGCTGGTTATCCAGACTTCCAAACCTTGGGGCTCCAGAGACACAAGAGCAAGGAAGGGAGAAGTGGAGAGGCTGATGGAACGCAGAGGGAAAATGAGTGGAAATTAGAAGCAAATTGGGATGGACACAAGGCTGCAAGGGCAAGGAAGGAGAGCTGCGGGAAATATCTGTGTGTTAGTGTGCGGTTTTCTGTGGTTGCAATGTTCCAACCAAATAGCTTTAAATGAACACTAAAAAGGATCTTTTTTATGTAGATATCTGGTTCCGTTTCACTTTTAACTCAGTAGTCATCAAACATAGTGTGAGATTAACAGCAACAGCAGCTAAAGAAGGCAGACGCCATGAATCCGTTTCTGTATTAAAGTTTGATCTGTGCATGTCAGTGAAAGAAAGAATAAGTCTCAAAAACCGTCTCTGTAAATTCTTGAGCTTTTGATACGTATGAAGTAGAAAAGTCCTGATGTATAAAATGTAATCAGACGTAATTATTTGTCCCAGCTATATGGCCGATCTTTGACCTGAGACTGTCACATGTCGTCTCACACACATTGCTTATTTTCACAGTGTCTGAGAGCTAAGCAGCTTCTAATAGAGACACGCTGGCAACCAATTTAACTCTTCTCAATCAACATGTTAATTGAGATAGATGGTGATGCAAGATCCATTACAGTTTTTTTGTAATGGCAGCGAGCAAATGAAAGCTATGCTGTGCCGAGCGACTGTGAATTGGCTCGTTTTTGCCCTGCAGCAGGGCTGCGGTCATTGCACATTGAAAACAGCTATTTCACAAAGTGGCTCGTTTTCCTTCCTTTCATTTTTTCCATCTGGTGAGAGGTGTCTAATGAACACATTAAAGAAAATTGAGCAGAGAGTTAATTTTCATTTGACTGGTTAAAGCTGAAACCTGTTTAGTCTTTCCTCTGTTATCGTCCCTTATTGAGTTTGTAAATAAAATAGAATTATAGACATGATGATAAATGCACAAATTCAATGTTTTCATTTTTGTTAACTATTCATTCAAAAATATCATTCAGTAAAAGTAATGATGCATAAACACTCTTATACCACCTTAAAGAAAAGACTTCACAGTCCAATAACTTTGTATGAATGATTCTTTAATGATCATAGATTTGTTTTTGGTTCGTTCTAACAAGGACATACTATACATTATGATGTTTTATGGTTTTTTAATTCTAAAGTGGCCTTATGCAAAAAAAAACTCCACAAATGTTTTCACAATGAATGCTTTCTAGGTATAAATTTTTTTTTAAAATAATCTATTTTTAGGTTAGAATTATACAGTTCAGCTTACACCAATAGAAGTATTTTAGTTTTAAAACCAAAAATCATCACATGCAGTACTTACAAAATATTTATATTTTCCCAGAGATTCCAGTAACCAATCGCTGTTAAACAAAAGTTTTAGAGCCTGATCTTCAAAGATTTCTAGTAAAGGGGTGCTATAAATGTTTTTGCATGTCCAATAAGTTGGCATGTTCCCAGCAATCTACAAAGATTGCAAACAGAAATAATGTGCAAACTAGTTAATTGAAATGAGCAGATTGTCTGATTGTCCTATAGTTTGGGAGTGGCTGTAAAAGAAAGATGATGTTCTAAGCCTTGTTGTTGGAGGCTATAATGACAGTAAATAAATATATATATATATACTGTATGAAAAAATAAAATGATAATACCCCCCCCACCACTAAATGGTAAAAAGATGGAAAAAATTTGGTTCTCAGTTGATTTTTAGATTTTTAAATCGGGGTTTGCAAGTGATAATTGTTGACATTTGCATATCCTCCACTCATAATTGTTGGGATCTGTAATCTGCCTGCCAGCTCATGCGAGCTGGGTCTCTGATTTTCTGAAACTCCTGTTGCTCTTGTGAAGAGCTGAAACCTGACCTAGGT